>VICI01000583.1:0-34729 GCA_019593645.1 Akabosia matsudoensis
AAAAAAAACAACTGATGATAAATGTCTAATGATAACTGACATGAAGAGCATTAGAAGATCTTTACAATAAACATATTATTGTGTAAAGTTCTCCATTAACATGATAAACGTTTGTCCTCCCTAATCATCCTCGCCTACTTGATCATTTGTGTATTATTAGCGAAAGGGAATTGTTGTTTTCTGAAGGACATGATCATCTTTCAGGTTACAAAGATCAACTCCCCCTGTTTATGATAGCTATTATTTGTGCAAATATACTCCAGGAGCGAAAAAAAAATATCTGCTTCCCATCCTTCTCCTTTGAAAATTTATTTTTTTCACAGGAAAAAAAAATCTTGGCTGGTGTCACTGACGCCATGGGTCTTCCTCACCTTGCATTTAGTAAGGCGACATCAAGTCGGCTACCAAATAATAAAAAATCTTTGCTAAATCCGAAAGCAGCACTGGCAGGGGATACACCGGCCCTATACTTTTTTTGTTGTCTTGTCGATTACCACCACCACCACCACGCCAATCAATTCATCCTCCTACCACGTAAATCCTCCTTGCATATAAAGATGTTGTTCAACTTTCAACTGGTCATGTTCTCCAGTGCTCATGTAATGAATATTTTCATGTTTGCAAACCGTACGGTTTTGAATTATTCATGTGAAGATGATTTAGGAATACAAAAAAAAAAAAAAAACGGCACAGAAAAAAAAATCTTTTTTGCGAGTCAACCCAGAAAAAAACAATCGCATGCAATAAATATGCAACAAAATGCAGTAAAAGGTTGTTGCTATTCTTTTTCATTTTCGCAATACCACAGCCAACAATCATCCACCATCATCAGTATCAGAAGCCCAGACTATTATCGTGATTCATCACTAAAACGTTTCTGTCTGTGAACAGAATGAAGAAAAAAAAGTGGAACAAGTTTCTATTTACATGGCAAACTTGAAAGCTGGGCCCTTCAAACAGAAAATCATTTGCGTATTCGGTTTTTTTTCATCGCAGAAAGCTGCTCACGAACGACAACAAGTTGATGATTACTATCTGTGCCTATCATTGGGTAAATTTTGGATATGAATATTGAAAACTGAATGTCTGTATGCCATCAAAATTTCTTCTACTCTCCAGTAGTAAATAGCAATCCTCATTTTGCACAATTCAATCTGAAGGTTTTTCTTAAAATCAAAACTTATCATCAACTGAAATTGGTTGTGATTATGTGATTATCTGACAGGAGTATTATTGAACGATGGGTTTTGCGAAAACGTAAAGATGTATTAGACAAGCAGACCCCTGAGACAAGTTCTTAATTCACCCCGCAACTGCTGGGCCATATCTATAAAGAAAAAGAAACCCAACCCTAAACTGTGAATGATTTCTCGTGCGTGATGCTGAATGAAAACAAGTAGAATATAATCACAATCAAGAGCATAGCATAAGTTACATTGATAATTAGCATTCATAACAAATTCCAGGGCAGTTCAAACCGTCTACCGCGTCACAGAAAGAAAATTTTTAGATAACGTGGAAGATAAATTTGTGATTATCACTTTAATTAAGAGGAATGGCTTTGTTTTATCCTTTTAAATGAAGTATAACATTATATCTCAATGACAGAACACGGCTTGGGGGTAATTGATATCATTTCCCGACCAGTTTAGCATTGCATGACCACCATCATGTCCATTAACTTTTTTTTCACGGATGGCTGGACTAAATTCAATATTAAATATGATCAACGACCAGTAATGGAACTTGTTGTGTTGTCGGCATGAATTGCTCGCAAGCAGTTGCGTCAGTTTGTTTGTCTGTTCGAAAAAGACTTTCACCTTCAATGGATCAATCTATCTTATTAATTAAAGAAAAATGTAACAACGAGTGTTGAAACATCTATCTCAGTTATGCAAAGAGATACAAATTGTTCATCCCAACTAATATCAAAATCGTCAATTTACTGCGGTTTATCACGTTTCTAAGTAGAAACCTAACCATTTTCTTTCCGATCTCATGCAGTTTCAGAAGTCAACCGTGTTAGACTTGGTTTTCTTTTTGTAATTAGTGGACAAAAACTAACAATCTGACAAAGTCAATCTTTTCCGATCACAAAGTTTTATTTATCATCACCAAAACTCAATTGGTACATTATGTAGAACGATTTTTTTAAAACACGCGAGAAGTACAAGTTGAGATGAACATGAAAAATAATTGCAAATATTGAATATTGAATTGAATGTTCAATGGTACGTTTTGAAATTGCACTGGCTAGCTCCAGTAGTACAGAAGTTAAGTCTACGTATAATATAACTTATGTCATGTAATGCAAGTGAATAGACTGTTTCTATAAGGCGAATGGTCAAATCATAACGTAATAATTCGCAATACCGTAAAACCTTTAAGGATCGCTCCCGGCAAAAATTTGAAATTTCGCTCACCAGCCCCCAGCGATACGAGATCCGGCGAAATTTTAAATTTTGGTTTCCAATTGTATAAATCTGCAGAATTATACCAGGAAAAGTTACGATTTAATGTTTGTCGCCAATTTTAATCACAATTTCTTGACTTGCTTTTCATCCATTTCCGATGCTAAATGTGTCCCATGCCCATGTGTGTCTCAGCCATGTGGCTCCCACTTCTTGCAGTTATAGGAACCCGGCGTCATCTAGAGACCCGACGAAATTCCAAATTCCCCTTTTTACCCCGGCGATCTTTGGAGGATTTACGATAAAGGTTATGCATAAGAACTGAATCCTGAAAAATGTTAATTATAGACTGTCCTTACATGAACAGGCGGCTTAAAAAATGTCCCGATCTTGAATTGCCTTCATGTTGGCGAACTCAGGTGGCGGCGACAGGTACTCAAGATTCCTGGCATGAACTGGACTTTTTTAAGCATTCATGTGAGGTTAAAGTTTTAGGTTTTATTTTAAGAATCCCTGGTTTGTATTCCTATGAAAAAAAAAAATTCAGGATCTTTCATGCATATGCAGGTTTTAGACTTATGCTATGCATGTGTAGTCGACCACAGGTGTCTGAGTATAAACTTAACTTTTAAAAATCTATTTTAAACGGGTATCACTTTTTTTTTCTTTTGTCAAAACTGAAAACATCATAAGGCTTATAATACTTGGCTATGGCTTAGTTGAAGTTAATGAGACTCTAGTGGATTATGTACCTAAACATCCCCAAAATTAGATTCAAATTTTCTTTCTCTTCTATGAGCTACAAGTTTATATGCAATATGACTGACACGAGTCGGCCGTCACCCTTATATCTGTACGAATCTTTCTTTAGTTTCTAAATTATGACATGACATATGACTTGAAAATGAAAAATATTGCGCAGGATAATTATTAGGTTAATTTGTCAAACATTTGAGGTGGCATGCAAAGCCAAAAGAGAATGTTAAAATTCCAAAGGAGAAAATGTGTTTTCATACAGAATTTAATAAATTTAAAAGCATAAAACCATTGCAATAAAATATGGAGTAACTCTAGGACAAACAATACATTGGTTTTTGCAGTGTATTAAATTTCCTTCAAACCAAAAGTTCATTGTTGTACTATTGGTTTCTCAACTAACGTTTATGAAGTTTCTCTCGCAGTTCATAAAACGAAAAGCTTCATTAAAATTACGTTTCATATGATTTCCGGTTTTTGTCAGGGATAAATATGAACCCTCTGTTGTCTGTGTTCACTCTTGTAAACACAACTTTACCGGCCGCCGACACTGATATTACAAAGATATCGATATCAACATCGTGAACCATTCTTCATCTAATGCCGGTCTCACTTATTTTCCGTAGCCAGCAGAATATACACGGTTCACTGGTTCAGAAATGCTGTGAATGGAGAGTCATTCATAAAGCTGTCATCGTACATCACCAGTGTTTGTCAAGATTATTGGTGTTTCGGGATTTGACTGTATAAGCCTAACAGTAGTGGAAAAATGATAATAATAAGAGCATTATAATAAATATGGATATGAGCTCATGTATATTTATCTGCTAATAGGTTTTAAACAACTTTTTGATTCTTCATATCACTTCAGGTATTTTATTGCTCTCTCTGCTATAATATCCTATTTTCTCTCGCTCGCCATCTCGAAAAGGGTGCGTATCATAGTCCACCACCACCACCAAATTCCACTCACCATTCTCAACTTACTACAGCATTCCTTATTACTTCTGGCTAACTGACAATGGAAAAGACCCTGAAAATCCTTTTTTCTTGTCTCACATTACGAAAACCATAATAAAAGGTATTCATTTCGTTTTATACCTGTGTGCCGGTCTGTGTAGAGCAATTACGATCTACCCTGGTGGAAGGTATGCGTGTGTACTTACACTTTAATAAGAATGCATACCTCTTGAGGAAAAAATGAAACAACCGAGTCGATGCGCATAATAAACAAGAACGCCAACGTACACACACAAAATACCAACATATTTCTGTTTCAACGGCTAGGAAAGAAAAGGATATGCGTACTTACACAGGCAACAAGATAAGAGCAGAAGGACCTATCCTTTTTTGCTGTACTACAATATTTCAATAAATACGAGCGACTCTGGTGGTGGTTTTGGTGGTGGATGGTTACCTGGAAAGGTAAGCTAAGTATTTCGTGTGCTTATCGATGAGATACATTTCGTGTAATATCTGCTTGTTTCTTACAAGAGAATTTCATATAAATCCTTGTTCAAGTAGTATTAGAGTGAGGAAAGAAGCTTGATCTCGTTGCAGCACAAAAACTTTGTGGTTTTTGTTGGGATTGAAGAGAGACAAGCGATGCACTGCTGCAAATGCACAAGTGAAGACAACGTTTTATCACAACAACCAACCCAGATATGATTTCGTATCCCTGTACATCGTTATAATCATCATCCATTTTTTGGTCGTCATTTTTCTCTTTGAAAAAAAAACTCCTAATATACTACAAGTCAACAGAGGCTGGTCGCTGGCAGAGATTTACAAGTTGCCAATGCACTCATACGACAATCTATAGCGCTGGACTTTCATCGTCATCGTGCTTTTGGTATCACCACTTTTGTGGCAGCAGAGCGTAAAGTAGTTAACAGGATTGCATGAGCATTGCTCTATGGTCGGCCACAGAACAAAATTTGTTTGTAGGTACTACTAAGCAAAAAGCCAACAAACATATATAAACACAAAGGCAACAAAGCCCTGTTGGAATGCACTGCACTTTTTCTATGAAAAAAAGTCTGCATATATTCATGCGTCTTCTTGCCATGTCCTTTTTCTTTCAAATAAACAGTGATGAGAAAAACGGCGAGTGTCCAGTTCAGTTTAGTCAGTCAGTAAACAAACGTCTGAAAGGAGTGATCTGTGTGTGAGGTAGTTGTGCCACCAACTCAGACAAGTTGAGTGTTCTGTCGGAAACCAGCGTCCATTCATCGACACATGCACAATTGTATCGAAAATGTTGTATCGAAGAACAATTTCAAGACTAGTTTAGACTTGTCATCATGAGAAAAGATATATCTGTCTCAGCGAAATACTTAAGTGGGTAGAGAGAGAAGAACGGAGCTGACTTTTCTTAAACAAATGGTTTTTCATTCATTTCTCGTGCTTCATTCTAGTTTCACCTTGTGCACTGTGAGGTTAGTGATGCTTCGTGACAAGTGAGGTTGCAAACAAGCAATTTTATACAATGAAAAAGTGAGCAAAGTGACAAGTAAGATGACTCTACATCCATCATGAACCAGCAAAACAGTTTACGAGCTGGGACCAATTTGCGTAAGCACATGATAGTAAATAACATTGTTGATGAACAGTTATTCAATCCCGTAAAGATCTTCTTTTCTCAACTGACAATGAGTGTAATTCAAAGTGATGATGGGCTCGAAAAGGTACGTCACTCCGAAGATTATTTTTTGTGATAGAACGATATAAAAATTGAGTGCAAAGGCACTTCACTTATATCACAGACGACAGTCTATTTATAATGTGCGCATACTTGTAGCTGCACATGCCTAAAATACTTTAATGGTTTAAAAGTGTTTAACAAGTAGTTAAAGTATTGGACTCAAGACGTTTTATGCAAAAACTGAAATGTGCGATAATGATGACGATGGCAATAATCGTTAATATCAGAGAATGCAGTAGTGTTAATACTTCGATTCCTCGTCGTAACTTTGGTGGCCCTCATCAGTGAAACCAGCAACCAGCATGACGACGTGATCGAATTGCCGATTATTTTCGTGGCAAAGGTCAAAACACAGGCGAATCAAATCCACAAGAAGAGTGTGTTGTAGATGACAGAGGCGCACTACCATTAATGTCTTATTATCGCCATAACCTGGACCATCACTTGGCCAACAACAAGAGTATCGCCACCTTGGTTGGTAGTAGAACTCACACTAATGAGACTGACAAGTTTAACATTTTTTCAAACTTTTTTCCACAACTCTGCCGATTATTATTATGAAATACGTAAAAGAAGTGATGATAAAACAACTCGTTGCGGAATTTTCATCAAGAAAAATGAAATTACCGATTTCAGAAAACCGTACAGCTCATAATACTAACTATTATTCATTAGAAGACGAGGAAACTCGAAAAATACTTTAGTTGTAAAATTCTTTAACAATTAGTCATTAGGAATATTTACGCTGTAAAGTAAGTCCAAAGTGCCTACACAAGTGTCCATTGCAGTTTTCTTAGAAGATATGACTAAGATCGTTGGAGACGGCGGGTGAAAGCTTCGTTTTGAAGAAAAACCTACACAATTTTTTTATTGTTTCTACTTTCATTTGAGTAGATAAGCAGCAAGTCAAACTAGAAAAAATACATATCGTTTACCGGAAAACACGTACTGTTTTTTCCGCATCGTTCGCCCAAGTGCATTTTTATTCTAGTGAGTTTACTCGGCAGTGTCGTGGAGTGAAGATGAACTTGCAAACATCCCATCATTTCATCCTTATCCCCTCAGTATTAGCCATAATTATGGTGTCTCGCGTCCATCCATTCCCCTTTACAGAAACAAAGTCATGGATTCATCAACGAGATGGTCAGCTACAGCAGCTGGACTATGCGCACCACCAGCCAAATAACTTTTCCAGCTACAATCATCAAAATAAGGTACTAAAACATATTCATCATCTAATTAACATCCATGCGAAGTAGCAATAATACTCGCGAAAAAAATGCCCATCCATGTGCCGCTCAGTGCCGGCATCATTACTCTGATCGAACGACACATGAAACAAAGTTGATGTATCGGCATGTCTCTCTCTCTCTCTCTCTCTCTCCTCCAGACAGACGTCTCCAAAAAGACTAACGTAAACTTTTCTTTTTAAAAAGTGCATTCTTTTTCTTGTAATTATAAATATGAATTGGCGAATGAAATAGTGCTGAAGGCCATTGTGGCTTCTTTTTTTCGACATGCAAATCAAGCCTCCTCTCATCCACATTCATTCACGAATTAACCTCTCACTCTAGAGATCGTGGACTCTAGTCGACTATAATGAGCCGAATAAGTGGCTATTAATTTCATTTCCATACACAGTCTCAAAAAATACAATTTGAAACTACACAATGAAACTTAGCTCTTCTTTCCTAGAAGGCTTTAGAGTTGTTTTGAGGTACTCTGATTGTTATATTTTTTTGATGACATGGCATGGCATATTTGAAACATGCAGTTTTTTCATTGTTTCATCAATTTTCAAAGCGTAGTGTGTGAATAAGATTCTAAAGCCTTGTGTTGATCTGGTTTTGGTTTGCTGATCTAAGCGAATTATGGAAATAAAAGCCAACAGCCCAAACCGCAAATCAAAGCCGTCACTCATGTGAGAAGAAGTTCAAGATAAAAAAAATAGCTTGCGGTTACTGGACATGCACTCTAATTGCAACTGAAGAAGAAGTTTTTTCTTAAAAAAAAGAAGTCTGGTCTTGCTTGTTTTTTATCGTTAGATTGTGGATTTATCAATAGCTTTGCGATTTTTTTTATTATTATGTTGTTGTACACGCAATTTGGTATAGACACATATCGCTCGAAGGTGAAAACCACGAGATGCACACCGGTTTTCAGCAGACTGCTGTGCTGCTCTTGGGAATTATGTAATTAAGGGCGCATTTCTAGGTTTAATGTCCCTCCAGTGGGAGAGAGAGTGAGAGAATAAACTTTGGTCAGCGTGTTTCCCACTTTTCTTCTTGTGTTTTTGGGATCATGAACCATCAACTTAAATTTGAGCAGCTTTCCGTTTGTTATTCAGATCTCTACTAAAGCATACTTCCCTTACTAATTTTTCATGGTTTGTGGCCCGTACGAAGCCAGCCTATTTTTAGTACTAATTATTGTTAAATTTTTAATTGCTGGATTTTTCCCGTCTCTTTCGTCATAGCTTCAAAAGAAAGGCCAGGGGCTAAAGGTATGAAGCTTTGGAAGGTATAGAGTGGGACAGAAATGAGATGTGATTGTAAGATAAAAATAGAAGAAAAATCCGTGATCTTTTAAGATATCAGGTCATTTCCATCACGGAATCTTCGACACGTTGATCATCTTCCTTATTCTTTGAAAAGTTGGCATTTTATTTCTCGTTCACATTGAAATTGATGCCTTATGTGCTCACATTCAATCTCATTTTTGTATGTTAGCTGATAACCCCCAGGGAGTTTTCACAGGAGTAAAATGGAAAAAAAAACGAACGAGCGTGGTTTTCGTTGAATGGGTGGACTTTGAGTGTAGAAAACACCTGTTTAGCCTGAAGCATCCGAGAGGATATTAAAAAATCTTGACAGTGGCTAGTACACAGTTTTTTCTTGAAGATATCGACATATATTTCGTTTTCCTTTGCATCCCAAAGCCAAATATTTTAGCAGAAACAGATTCCATTCATGTTAAAAAATAAATAGATGCATGTTAAGAGCAGAAGTCAATCGTAATATTCATTTTTCATTAACTTAATTCTAAAGGTAAAAGAAGGAGAAAAATTATGTAGAATGAGTACTTTTCAAGTAAAAACAAGCTGAGAACGAGTGAGGTAATTCAAATGTAGGAAATTTTCTCGCGATGATAACAACACGATTTTAAAATGCTGAACCTACAAAGTCTATTATTATTTATTTATAAGAAATAATGATAATAATCAAAGAGGATAATAAGACAACACAGTATCGTAAATACTGGTTGGATTATTTTCTCGTTTATTGGGGGCAGAGAGCATGGAAAGCCTTTAATAAGGAGTAATGGGTGGATGATCTTGCGGAGTGTGATACAGAAGAAAAAGTGATAATAGTATAATAAGATTATTAAACACAGACAGTGGTAGACAGAGACATAAAAATAATAAGTGAACAATGGGATGAACTTTGTAGAAATCGTCAAAAGTCATAACTCATAACCGTCAGTTTACTTTCCCTTCAACTTTTCATCCAAAAATCCTCATTGGGGTTATGGGTACGATGCACCTACACAACTCGGTGCACAGAGAGAAAAGACGAAACAGTCACTTTATGGTTTCGAATGAGTCGTTTTCTTCCCTTTTTTCTTCGGTTTGCTACTGGCGATATGGTTCGGTGAATGTGCAATTTTAATGGCTATCACAGTCATCATCGTCATTGTGGAGGACGATAATAAATGCCAGTACAAATCTTGCTATTCAATTCAACAAAACCATAAAAGTCAACGAAGTTTTTGGTTAATTCTTTGTTGAAAATATGTAAGTTTTGATGAGTCCATCCTTTTTTCGTAGTGAATATGAAGAATTCATGGTTTGAAACAAAGGAGGAGGGTGAATGCACGTTTTACTTTTATTGCAAACCCGAGGAACAATCAAACACGTGAAAAAAAAGTTCCACCAGCCAGACACACAATTATACCATCAGCTCATCATGAGCGCGATTGCCATCGGCTATAAATACAACGCGAAAAAAATATTGTGATGTAGTTAGTGTGTCTGTATGTTTGTGTTTTTTGAGTTTAATAGCATCTATAAATTTTCATGAATGCATGTAGGCATAAAAAATTACAATACTATTTTTTCCTCTTAAACCGATCACTATTGCTCTACGTTGCAATTGTTGCTGCAGGGTCAGCTAATGACTCAACCGATTTTAACAGACTTTGAGTCGTCATTTGTAGTGAATGCTGGGGCTATTCTGTCTTACTGTTGGTATCAATTATCAAATGATTTGACAAATTACTTACGGACCATTACATTTTATGAGAGCTGCATCCCACACAATTTTAAAAAAAAACTAATTATAGAATATTTTCATTTGACATAGCATTCCTCATATAGGAATTAGAGTGCAGTAATAAAAAGTAGCAATATATCATTCGGAGAGCCATATTTTTTTCCACGAAAAGCTGTGGACTAATATGATACGCTCATAATTCACGCATCTCATTTTTTCAAAATTTTAATCAAGCACTTGTCAAGCCTTTTGTGGACGAGGTAAAAAATTATTATTGAGCGGTTGCTTACCAAAATAGACTTTATCCTTGCAATCATGTGAAAAGGAACTAGAATAGCTTGAAACTGGGAAAAGAAATCTGCTGGAAATAATTATTGTATTTTTTACGCAAGAAACCTGCATGTGGGGCGTGTCAAAGTGAAGTGGTGCTCATTTCTGGACTACAACCTTTTTTGTACTTTATTCTGAGGAAAAGATTCAAGAACAAAACACGCTGTTCAAGTTCGTTATTTTCAAATAAATAAAACATGTCAGTTCAATTTATGGCTTGAATGAGATGAATGAAGACTTAAGCAAGAGAGAAAAAAATACGACGTGAGAGACTTGGTGGAGACAAGGAATCGTTTTTTTTTCTCTCCCTCTCTTCCTTCATCTTTTCGTCTAGTGTTCATCTTTTGACTCTTTAACCTGCCAATCATTTAAAAGATTCAACTAGCTTTTCATAATAAGTACGAAAGGGACACAACAATAGAATAAGGTAGAAGGAAAGCATAAAAAAACGAAAAAATCTTCTGTTTGTTCTTCTCTCTTTGCCTATGCGCAAGAGAAAATGATCTGATAATACAGCTCCCAAGACATTGCTCCCATGAATTGGTATGATAAAACTATTGTTCAAGTTGTTCTTCTGATATATCTCTTGTTGAGCTCCTCAAGAAACAGTTCATTTGAGAATTTATTTGGCAGTGGTTTTCAGCATGCATGAATTAACAAACAGCTTTGGTGTCACTGTCAAGATCATCACGAATGAGTCCTTTCTGATCCCACACTTCTACGTGTACAGATCTCCTAAATTAGGAGTTTTTCAATGAAACCCATTTGATTCTTGTGTTTTCGAACGTCCATATTCACTCATTGAAAATGCAAAATAACCCATCGTCACCAAAAATGTTTATGGATTTTCAAGAGTAGATGACAACAATAATGATCATAACAAGCAAAAACGGTCTTTTAAATGAATGCTCAATTCACCTTTGACTGTTTCACATAATAAATATGGCGACGGCTATAAACCCGTCATAATACTCATAAATGCGAAGGTATACACATATGAAAGGATACCTGTTGGGATGCACCACAATAAAAATGTATTGTTCAATTTTTAAAGATGATAAGGTGCCGTGTCCTTATAAGGAATTTACAGCTATGGATTACACGCATTTTAACAACAAAAGTCCTATTTAGCTTAATATCAAAGTTAGTAATAAACTCTCTTCAACTTTTAGCGGATAATAATAATAATAATGTACGTATGAGGAGAACATTATGTATATTTCTACATGTTCGTGAAACACATACTACCTTTTAATGCAATTCACATCCTTATGCCTTTTGTTATTAGATCAATGTAGTAGTAGTTCACAAGAGAAAAAAAATGTAGTGAAAAGAAAAAAAAGATGAATAGAAAGCTACATAATAATAAAAAGTAAAAAGTATGATAGAAAAAAGGTATGAAATTTGTTATTACATAGACAAAGATACAAAACAGAGACTCTAAAAGATGATACATTTCTGAAGACGATATAATCTACGTAGCAGGTTATGGAGAGAGAAAAAAAAACTTGGAACCGGCTTGGCTGGAGGATAAAAAGGCATTTCTAGAGTTTATGGTTATAAGAAGGGTTTACTTTCCAAGGTGTTGCTTGGTGGTATATCTATAATGGATTTGGCTGTTGTCAGTACGTCGTATATGATGAAGACAACACTTGTTGAATAGTAATGTATTTTTCTTTTTGTGTTATGTAGGCGAGTAATAGCAGCAACAGCCGAAGTTCATTTGGAGGAGACTGTCCAGACTGCGTGTCGCAGGAGAAGGCGTCTATCCGTCTTCAAGATTCTCTGACGACCACTTCAGAAAAAGAAAGATATGCTGACGGAGGGGATGTTGATGATGGTGCACGGAGATGATCATGCTACAGTGTCGGAATCTCCCCTGCATAGTAGTTTCAGTAGTAGAATTAGTAATGAAACAAGACAAGGAGACATCAGAGCTAGTTATAAGGAAAATAGAAGTAACCGTCACAGTAGAAGAATAAGAAGGAGGGGGATAAGTAGTAGAAGAAAATATTACGATGAAGATGATAACGTATTAGCCTCATCATCCTCGTCCACACCAAATTCAGAAGATCTCATCACGAAAGTTGTTTCAAGGGGCGTCCGTGATACTAGCAGCTCCTCGCTAACGCCATGTTTAGCAGAGAAACAAGAGCGTCTCCGACTCGCCCAGTCGACAAGGGTGACCGAATATGTTCCTAATTGTCGGAAGGATGGATCATACGCTCATGTTCAATGTCATCCATCAACGAGATCTTGTTGGTGCGTGACCCGGAATGGACGACCTTTCCCAGGTAGCTCTGTGTTGACATTGGAGTCGCATGGTCCTCTGCAACGGCCAAACTGTGCGAAGTATAACCGGCGAGCGAAATCACAGACGCGCAGGAGATCGTCGCAAATCAGAAAGGACAGGAAATGTACGCGGTTTAGTAGTGGTTCTTCTTGTGCTCATGTAGCTGACGATGTAGAACACAGTCATAATTTTCACGGTGATGGGGATGATAACGGTGGTGGTGGGGATTTGGATGACGATTCTTCTAGTGATAGTGACGATCTAGATGACGATTCTGACGATGATGATGATGTTGATTATAACGAACTTTGTAATTCACCTTTTTTACTTTTCTTCACAACTTTATTTTTAATTACTTGAAAAGCATGGGGGATTTATTTAGAACTCTCAACTAACATACTAATCGCTTCAACAATAACAAAACTTTACATTAACAGAAAACTAACATTATCGTATGAAAAAGAGAAATTTTTGTCCGTAATATTTCTTGTCAACTAGTTTCTTTTTTCATGTGTTACGTCAAAAAGTAATTATTTTGTTAACTTATTATTTTTATAAACGTTTTGCAGCTTGTAATCAAGCGGATTGGTCACGATTCAACGTAGCCCTTTTGAAAACATTCCGGTCAGAGTATACAAGATTTCGATCATTGACTTCGACTAATTCAGGTACATCTTTCAGTTCTCCAAACAAGACATGTCTTTTATGTTTAAAACGGTAAACTATAAACTGTTGTAATTTATGATCTCTTTTGAATGCTATTCTCTTTGAGAATTCCCTTGATCCAATTTTCGCTTTCTCTCGACTTTTCATTTTTACAACAGTTTTACTTGTCAGTCCGTGGAAAATATATGCATGGCTATAGAGTCTCATAATGTATGTGCTTTAATTAAATGGATTTTTTGGTACATTTGTAATTGTAGAAATGGAGTCAGCATCAGATGCAACCGTCTTGGCATGGAAGTTTGATCACGTCGATCGAAACAAAGACATGATTCTGCAAAGAAACGAGACAAATATTCTCAAGAATCTTGTCAAGCAACAGATTCAACCGAGGTCCTGTGCCAAGAATTTCATCGCCTTTTGTGCGAATGGGGATCAGCAAATTTCAAAGAGCGAATGGCTAGACTGTCTCCGTGTCTCTTCTGATGTTAATCGTGAGTCACAAGACAAGACTTATATTATGATATATTTAATTTACAAAACTTTTAATTTTCTCGCTCTCTCTGATATTTTTTGGAGCTTTTGAATCCTTCTGAAATTTCAAAGAGTCATGTTTTTGCATTAAATGTGAATGGTTTTTATTGATGCTGCTGCTGTAAATATGTCGTACATAACACACACTCTTCTTTGTTTAATGGCTTTTTTGGAATCTCTTAAGTAGAAAACACATGCTTTATCTCAAACTACTATATGCATGCACTATTATACTTATTATTATGTATTTGCACACAAACCAACCACAGATATTAATTATTTTTACAGTCCCTTTCGACACATTCAATTCTCTCGTTGACTCATCCACCTCACGCGGAATGCACCCATCACTTCTTCTCAAGCCAGGTAAATGCAAGCACTGTGCACTGTTAAAATCTTCTAAACTTTCATTCTTTGCACGTTAAATTTCTTGTTTATTGGGGGAAAATGGCAAGAATTTGCTTGAAATTTGCAATTTGTGTGTCTATATTAATCGTCAACATTAACATTCGTATAGTGAGCAGTTCTGCATCAGGGTCGGGATCAGGTAGTTTCGAGCTAACCCCTCCCTTAAACCCCGCTGGAAATGTGATTGAGACTACAGAACAATCAAACTGCTGGACAGATAGACAATCTGCGCTAGCGAGTCAAAAGCAAAACGAGTCGATCATCATTCCTGAATGCATGCCTAACGGACACTACCGGAAAGTTCAATGTGCGCAAGGTAAAATCACGGGAAATATTATGAACATATCATGTGAATATAGTGGATTAAAGATCAACAAAAATATTTTTCATAATGACAGTTCTATTGACAGGAAAAGCCTATTGTTGGTGCGTAGAGGAAGAGTCAGGTGTACAGATTCCCAATACTGTAGGTTTTCAACACAACTCCAGACTGCAACAATAGGTATTCCAAACCAATGAAAGGTATAGTAAAATCCGAACAAACTGCTTTTTCCTGAAAACTGCAATATTTAAATAAAATGTAATTAACGTCATCCTTTTTCTTCCTCTCAGGCTGCTCGGGAACAAAGAAGCATAAGTTTTTGATGGACTTATTTTCTTCGCTCAAGTCAAGAATGGCGGACGCCACGAGAGATGGCACTAGACGGTAAGTGGATTTTGTTCCGACGAAACACGCAAATAATTTTAATCTATTACGCTTTGGTGCATGCTCGAATGTAGTTTGAAGCCAATAGCAGATATGAATTTGGACATTACCAACGCATAGTAATAATTTTGCGTGTTACCGTGTAATATTTTAGGGGCCAAGTGGATATTACCAGGAACATGTCTCCCGAAGAGCAAGCCAGCAGGTGGTACTTTTCCGAGCTAGACGTCAATTCTAACAATGTATGCCTAAATATTACCTGCGCAAGACTTTACTGTTTTGCCCTACGTTTATACCCTTTGCTTTCGGTGAAAATTAACTGAATTTAAATTGTTTTGTTTGCGTGTCTACAGGTGTTGGACAGAAAGGAATGGAAACAGTTCAGGAATGAAACGTCTATGGACAAGAGGCTAAAAAAATGTGGCAAAAAGTTGCCGAGACACTGTGATGTAAACCAAGATAAGAAGATCACGATGACAGAATGGCTGGACTGTCTTGGGGTGAAGTTTTTAGGAAGGGTTCCAGCAACGCCATCAGTCAAACGGCCTGTTAACAGATCCCATGGACCAAGATCCGGGAAAAATCCATTCACCACAATACTCAAGCAAAGAAGATAGCCCTTTAATTTGTATATAAATAGCTGTAGGCTCATTTGATTGCTGACGCACATTTAGGAAACCCGATACTCTCGCAAAAACTTAGTTAATTTTACTTAACGATAGATGATAGATTATTGATTAAAAAGATACAGCTACATTTAATGGTCGTATATGTATAATATCTCGTTTAATTTTTGCGAAAAAACTGCTTTGTAACAATGTGTATGTTTTTTGTAGATAATTATGAAAAATGCAGCTTTAAACCATTCTGTCCATTTTTTGCATTTATTGCTACGAAAAAGAAAATGCTAAACATGATCAATGTTATACCATTATCTTATATAGAGCTAATGAAATACACATGAATGAGCAGTTATTTTTTACCCAGTTGTCACTAGGAAATTTGATGTGAGTTGCTTTATTCTCGAGTAAGACTGACCTTTAAGCAATTGTTACTTCGTTGCCCGATTATCGTATTACCCAATTTGTCCCAGCAGATTCGAGATAAACATAATCAGTTTTCAACATACCCTCACTTGTCACACACAAGGTGTGCTTTGGTTTATTGTTATGTTAATGTTGACCCCATATTATTATTTTTGCCTGTTTTTGGAGCTACGCAAAGTTGACATGTTCAATGTTATCGATATTATTTTCATTCGATGAAATACAATGGGATATGGATCTGACCAGAGTATTTATTACACCCACCAATCTAAGTAGACTTTTGCATTGAAGCAAAATGCATGGTCCCATCTAAAAACTATTTTTACCTTTTAAGTATGCACGATGATGTAGATTTCTAATCCTCAAATATAATAGTAATTTGTTGTCTTTTTTGTTGCATGTTCGTATTTTCTGTTAAAATATATATTTACAAAAACGATTGACTGTGGAATTGTATGCTTGTTTTTTTTTGCTGTGAGAATTGACAATGTGTTTTCGAATAAGAGATTTTATGGTAAAGTCATATTAACGTTTTTCGGTAGTATTGTAAGTATCAATTTATTATTTTCTGAGCGTTTCAAAAGATATTAAATGAAGACAAGAGTCGGAATTAACATTAAAATATATTCGATTGACATATAAAAAGGGTCTTCCTATAGCCACTTGACTTGGCTTGACAATACATACATTGTAATTTTCATTTTAATTAGATCATTAACAGATTCCTTACCTCGTTAAGTTTTCATGCCGCGATTAAAAGTGCTCATAAAATATTCACGAGCTTGAGAAGCAAGTAAGTGTCTCTGGATTGAACTTCTCACGACTGACCTAATTCATTCTCGTCTCGTCGCTGGCCATTCTTCGCACATGAGGCATCTTATAAGAAGGAGATAATCATCGTTTAGATATGCAAACCGCGTTCAGCATCGAATATGACGGCGCAAATCCATGCGCAACAAGTCGAAAAAGGAAATGGAATGAAGAGAATCTGTAGTGTCATATTTCCCATCAGATACGCAACAATACTTTGCTTGAGCCACATTCGGGTTACGAGGCTTTTTAACCTTATGCAACAAAAATAGTCATTTCTAATATATCCCTTTTTCATCTCGTGTTATTCAACTTTCGAACTTGGGTTGTTCACGACAAAAATGGTTAGTAGAGATAAAAAAGCTTGTGAGCCACTGTGACACTGATGAAACAACAGAAACGAAAGCTAACTGTCCCCAAAAAATCAATTTTATACGTGAGTTACCGTTTTTTCTCCTATCAGATAGTTCAACTGTCGACCCTATAATCAAATGTGTGCTCGTATTTTATTCAATTTTTGTTTTATAAGTTTGATAGTATCTGCTACTGAACAAGCATTGTATACTCTATTTGTCAGCATTGCGGTCAATGTTTCCTTACAGCATTATCATCAAACGAAATTGTCTATGTTATTTTATTATTACAAATAACCATATAATGGCAAGCTACATTGGGAGAGACACGGTTTCATACAATTATTTCTAACCGTGATTTACGATATATCTCCATGTACGGCAAGACCAGCAGTGTTGTCGACGAATCATTTTGAACTTGGCCAATCTGCTATTCATGAAAACCAATGGCTGCGTGTGACTGTTCTGCATGAGTTGGTTGTGTGTTCCTTCATAAGAACTATGCAACTTTGTATTTAGCAATCAGCATAAATATATTCCTTATGAACCTTTCCAACAACGGAAATTAAATTGTCATAATACTCTGCAACCACTCATTACCCATCAAGCTCGTCCAGTGTTTCCAGCTTAATTCTGTTTGTGTGTGTTTAACCCTTCAACACACTAGTTGTTTGTTGGCGTGCTTGAGTTTTATCTGTTACGAGTGGGCTCATTAAGTTAATATTATTATTTATTATTTATAAAAATGTATATTGATTTTGCGATTATACATTGCATCATTGTCGCCCGAACCCTAATAATCTGTCGTCACAAAGTAGTGCGAAAGTATTTCTCTTTTACAAATATATTAAGAGTGGGCGTTTATACTTCTAGAGGACATTAGCCTCCCTCTAATCAAATGGTTTTATTTATTCAATCATGAATGGTGTCCTTTTAGATCTTCAAAGTCAATCAAACAACGGTGAGCCAACCGCCAACAAAGGAATGCACTCATTCATGAAAGCTTATAAGCGCAAAGCTAGTTTGGTTCAAAGGAAGGCTTGAAGTTTAAAAGTGAGTTTCATGGAAGTGATGTTTATTATAACACGACGTCTGTAGCTCTCCCTGTTCTGCACTCAGATCTCTGTTACGAAGTGTTGTTGTTGTTTTCTTTTAGTAAGAATATTGTTTCTGTGTATATAGCAAGCTTAAAAATATTTACTTGGATATCGTAGAAAGATCAACAAACAGAAGAAAGAAAATTACCTCCAGGAAGGAAATAGTTTGCAACGATGGTAGGCTATTAAGACAGATTGCTGGAAGAGAGTCTACTAATCAGTTGAATTTGAGGAAACAAGACGATTTTTTGGAAGAAATACTTTGTTGGTTTTTATGAACATTTCTCTGAGGAAAAATAACTTTCATACCACAAGTATTACTGTGCGAGGAACAAGGATAAACATTTGTCAAGACGCATTGGGTATTACTTCTTTACTTTGTTTTACAGTGAATGACTCGGCTGTATATACAAAACAAAAAACTTGGGAAAGAGATAGCGCTAATTTTTTTGTTCATGACTCTGGCACAAGTCACAGCTCGAACGTTACTTGCAATTGAGACGTGAATATTTCAAAAGTGTTCATCCGCTCATATTCCTGCCTCATCTCCTTTTCCGTTTTCCATCACGCTCTGCACTGGGAACATAGTTGATCGACTGACTGGCTGTCGAATTTCATGTTAATTTGTGTGTTATGAGAGTAGCAACTCTCTGATCCACATTTTTCTTTCCATAACATGTCTAGCTCTCAGTAGGAGCTCTTTCCGAAACGTAAATGGTAGTGCATCTCATTTCCGTTGTTTGCCGGTTTGTCTTGAGCACCAACACAGTGTCGACATCATCACCGATCCGAATGACTAAATATTTTGCATGTACACTTTTAAAATCCCGTTTGTGAAGCCCATGAAATTTAAGGTAAATAGTATTACAGACAAGATTATGAACAGACTTTATCTAGCTAGAAAGATAAAAATCTTGTGAAAATGTGCATAGCTGTTGTGATGTTATAAGTGTTACACAAATATTACTGTTACAGGCATATAGAACTGAAAAAATAATACACAAACAATATTTTCTACTTGAGCCATCATTTCTCGACTACAACATATATACTTATTGCGTAAAAGTAGTCTTTAAACGAACAGCTATTAAATTCTACTCTTCTGAGGCGGCACTGCTCTAATTTTATCATCTCCTTCACACCGACCCACGATTCCTCTCTCTCTCTCTCTCTTTCTCTCGCACATTTACTTTATTTTCAGTGGTTTATTCATGTACTTGTCGCATATTGTAGGATAAACACAATAATATCTTGCGTTCATCACACTTTGATATTTTCATGTCTAGCGTAACTATAATTATTGGATGACTTCTATTTCTACTACCACTCAGAATTCTCTGTGTGTAGTTTTTTTTCTGTTTCAGTCTGTGGTTCTGTCGGCCGGTGAGCAAAAATAGCTTCATTATCTTCCAGCCCTGAACCGACATCGCCCGGTAGTCTCTGCTCCCATTTTTTGATGCAACACAAGAAAAATCCACCAGAACATGATGTACTTTAAATACTCTGTTAGCAACACACCGTCGTCGGCGAAAGTATTATCATCCTGTTCGTCACCTTGTTTTTCCCCGAGAGGATGTCGTACCAATAATAATAATAAGCTCCTCAGCTAGTAATACATTTAATAGCTCTGCGGAGAGAATGCACAAGTCCACATCCTAGACATTAGTTATTGGACATAGATCGGCTTCCATACAACATTATTGCATACATGACTCTGGTTACATGAGCTTTCGAAACACAGGATAGTCTATCTTTCGGCTAATGAGTACCGAAGTACAGTGGATGTCGGTGTTTGAAAATACACTTCATTTAAAAGCATGAGAGGATTAGTGTGGTGAGCTATGAGTACATCGTTTCCGAACATTTTTCTCCTTGTTCATGTGCACGCTACATAATGCTTTATGTTTGGAGAGAGATCCTGGTTCCTTTTTTGAAATCGTGGCAAGGATGTTGCAGTCTTTAGCTATAGTTTTATGTGGCGAGCAGTTGTGTTAAGGTTTTTTCCTCATGACCCAATGACAAAAAGTGTTAGTATCGCGAATAATAGTCTATCTATCCTTTCCAACTCATTTTGTGACTGTGTATGTTTATTTGAAGCAATCGCCATAATATCATTTTTACCTTTCCCCCTGTGAAAACAAGTTGCAGCAGGAAAAAGTAGCACCGGAGTAGGACCAGTGACGGCGGAAATTTTCAGCAGCAACATCACCATCAAAGAGAAGATTCTTTTTTTTCTTTTTCGTCCTCCCGGTTAGCTGTTGTTATTTGGTAAGGATGTTGTTGTAAGGTTGTTGTAATTGCAACAATACTTAACAGCTTCATTGACTACCGTCATCGTCATCACCATCATCAACAACAGCATTAAAAACCTGTAGAACAATAGCCTACCATTTGTGAAAGTACTAGAAGTTCTCTTTACAACAAATAGTGCTGAAACCTTCAGACCGAAAATGACCACGGGCTATTCGCTGCTTTTTCTCAGGAAATGATAAAACGTTTAGCTGTCTTATGGGAGAGAGGTGAAATTGTACCAACAAGTGTTTTCGTCGCGTTGCATACCTTTCCTTATTTAATTTTAGTGTTAATTAGATAAAATTGGACGAGAAATTGGGT
Source organism: Akabosia matsudoensis (assembly GCA_019593645.1). NCBI lineage: Eukaryota > Metazoa > Arthropoda > Collembola > Entomobryomorpha > Paronellidae > Akabosia > Akabosia matsudoensis. The sequence goes on from VICI01000583.1 coordinate 20,996, forward strand.
TTAGGGTGTTTGAAAAAGCAAACAATATATGAAAAAGTTCCCCTTATTATACTCATAGTTTCTTTTGTAGGACAAAAAAACAAGGAAATAATCTTGGAGCTTGGCAAAGGGAAAGCTTGGAGAAACGATCACTTGATTAACTGTCATCTGGATTAGATTGTGTACCTAAAATCTGTACAGTACCAACGTTAGTTTACTCAATGTGTGGGAAAGACGTGAATCTGTGAAGTATTCCAGGAAAAGTTTGTTTGTGAATACCTACTTGAAAATTGTAATCTATAAGTTATCGCCTTATCCACCTTTACCGTTTGCAAGGCTGAATCAGTGCAAAGTTTAAACAAAGAGAAGAAATTCAACAAAAAAGGCAAGCCTTATCTTTTGTTCATTCATGAACTAACAAGTCCAAATAACCCTACAATTTTATTCTTTTGTGTAGGTGTCGACGAATGCAATCCAATGACACTTTTAACAAAGCTAATGATGACGCGAGTAAATTTTTTCAAAGAGCTCTTGCAAAAATCTGAAAAATAAACTGTAATCAGTATGACTTGAAATGCATACAGTCTTGTAATTTTGGCTTTAAAGGATTACTTCATACAAAACATATTTGCTTGTATTTTGTACAATAGGAAGACACACATTTCTATACGATTTTCAGCAATGATAATTTAACGAAGAGTAAATAGCTTGGAAACATGTTGGAATTTCATCTAGCTTGGATTTTGCAAAAATAAACGTCTCTTTCTGTTTGCTTGCAAGTGAGAACTCTAAGACGCGGAGTTTACTTGTTTAAAATAAAATCTTTTGAAAAACTGTTTCCCTCCTTGAATTGCACCACAAGCATTATTATATGCTCTTTCGTATAAAGTACGAAAATTATCTGCAACTGGGAAAGACAAAAATATACCCAATTCACAATGCTAAAAAATTCACTTTTAATCTGTGTATTTCCTTTCGAGTTTTAGTTTGCTTTAGGGAAAGGCAGACAAACAGTAGAGAAAAGTTTTATGAACAGTTTCTCCTATTCCTCGCTTATTCGGTTTTATCATCAACAAAATAACAAGTTATAGCAAAGCTATCAGAGTTGTAGTTTATGAATTATATCACCTTATACAAGTGACTACTGCATATTTGTGTACTTGGACTTGAGCCCAAAACTTTTAACTTGAATCCTGTTCACGCAAAAAGAGGTTTTTTTGCTCAACCAATTTATTTCTTTACTTTTAGTAGTGTCTTCTTTATCTTTCTAAGCTTTTGAATATGCCCAGTCACTATAACGTGTAAAAGGGAGCACAAAAGCACCGTGTATAAGAAAATTGTGTTGTGGTAATGGATTGTACATGGGTTGATGTTTGATGCCATGTTTTTCCCGTCAACATCGCCAGAATTCTCAACACATTGCGAAAAATAGTATTTCTTCGTGTTTGATATTAAAAGAATAGAGGGACGATACGTTCCACATGTAAAATTGGATTTAAAAATCACCGTCGCAAGTGGAAAATGTCGTCTATTAATGCAATCTACGTCACTAGGACATGAGTGAAATTGGGACATGGTGAAAAAAGTACTGATAAAAAGTCGAAAAATAGGTGACTTTGATTGCGAACGCTACAAATCGTCTAAAGTTTAATAGTAATAATGTTTGATATAATCACAATGCATAAAAGATTTTTGTAACAAAAAATTTCAACCATACAAATGTAAATGGCAGTGAGGAGGGTATTTTTTCTCAAAGGATGACGATGTGACAATTTCACCCGGAATTAGGTCAGTAAAGTTTCAATCCAGCTATATTGTTGTTACTCCTAGGACGGCTAGGACATAAAGTACCAGTAATTCAGTGTTATCGCTGTTCCACTACATTCCTGATAAATTACAAATTCCATGAAAACAATTGGACATGATCGATACAAAGCAAAATTGGTTTGTATTTGAGTGAATTGAATAAGAATCAGATTACTGCATAGATTTACTAATAAATTACTCTGTGTATTACTCCATGGATGAACCGCATCTGCTCATCTTCTGTCGGTGTAAAATGAAAATGAAACAATATGTAGTGCACGAAACACAATTTTCACGATAATACAAAAATAGTAGTTTACGCAAGATTCTTTCGTGCTAGAGAGTTAGAGGTCATTGCGAATACATATGTGCACACGAGCAAGTTTGGAAACTCAATTTAGATTTTTGGAAGCTAAAAAAATTGGGTGTATTTAGACCTAATGCATAATCCATATCTAGCAGCTCACGCTCCATTTCTTTGAGTTTTTAGCATTAATCGTCACACGGAAAATGGAACCATTGGATGGAACGAGAAAAGTTTGTATATTGGAGGACAAAAAAGCAAGAGGACAATATAAACGAGGAAAATTCCACAAGAATAGAAGAGAAGAAGAGCACGAAAACTTTTTGTGTAAGGGCTGTAATGAATGTTATGGCTCCATTGTTGTCTGTAAGGCTGTGTACTAAAAGCCGACAGGATGGTGTCATGTGTACCGAAAAAAAAATACAATTTAAGTTTATTGGAAAGTTAGATTATTTTAAGCATGTGTGTGACATGTTCTGTGAAGAAAATGGGTTGGAGAAAGTACGTGAGCATGCAGGATAAGTCTACATAGGAAAGCAAAAGTGCAACGAAAAACGAATCACCTTGGTCTTGTCTTTCTTTACCCTTGGGACTCGACTAGTGTGATGCTGTTACTTTGAGATGGCAAAGAAGTAAGGTGATGGTGGAAAAGGTTACTAGGAGGTGCTTACTCTCACGATCAAACCTATTTTATCACTTTCACCATCAGCTCACCATCATCACCATTATATTCATGGGGCGGTAATGCACACGGCACAAATGCGATTCGATTCGAGCAAAAGTAAAGTAAAATGCAGTAAAAAGAGAGTGAAAGCGGGAATGAGTACATGTTTAAAAAAAAAACTCTTGAATCATCAAAGTAACGGAATGGAAAACGTACAATGCCAATGCCAAGTACAAACAGAGCAACAAGCATAAGAGATATGTATGTTTCTTAAGACGAAAGATTTCATAGCAAATCACACCTTCGACCTTCAGAAATGCGAGTTCTTGACAATATAGTTTTCTTTCCCTTTTGCGATCCTAGTATCTCCAATTCGGAGACCAGCCAATGTAGCCAACTAGTTGCAATGATTAGAGTTTAATCTATTATAAGTAAGTATGCACGAAAATTGAGTCATGCATTTTGCGCAGGGAATCGAGCTAAAGCAGCAAATTTTGAAGAAAAAAGAGCACACATTTTTTAGGCAAAATGTTGTCTCGAAAACGTGACCAAATAAAAAAGCAATTCAACTTGAGGAACAGGCCTATTTGTCTCCTATTATCCTTCGGCAAATACTGCGTTTTCAATTCACTCCGTTTCGAAAGCCGTCTCAAATTCTTGCATGCTATTGCCATACAGTCTAAGTTTACATTAAGGGGTTCATGGTATTCATTTTATGCCGTCATCGTAAAAGCCATAACATTACTTACAGATGGTTAGACACCACAAGTCCGTCACCAGCTCACGGAGTGGCTTCTACTGCAATTGTCCTTTTCTCTCTTTGGGATCCTTCCAAAAAATATTACACAAAATACTTTCTTGCTCCCTTACGTTAGTGCAACTGTGACAAAACTGAAATGAGTAACCCTGCTACAATTCCCACTGCCTAATGTTTCTTCAGCAAAAGACACGTGATATGTCCAGCCATTTCCTCCATTCAGTTCACTCACAGTTAACCTTTATGTCTGTCAAAATAGAGAGGAACTTCTTATTCGATTTTGGCATACACTTTCCCTGTATTTCAGAGTTTAAATAAAGGTATGCAGTAATACTCTGCGTGCACTTATGAACTTAAAGCATTTCTTTGGTGCCTTTGGTATATAAGTCCTAAAGCCTTCATAATGTAAGTAAATTTCCTGAATTATCGCTTACAAACGAACATATTGAACATCATGGTCATTTCTTTCTCACATTGTCACATTCACATCAAAAGTGACGATAATGTCCGTGTAAGTTGTGAGTGTCATATCATTTAGTTTCACATGCATTCATTGTGTCACACTGCTGCCTATCGAAAACAAGAGGTAAACTGAATTAGAAGATTTAAAAAATAAATTTGAGCAGTACATACATTTTTTTCATGTTTTTTTTCTTCTTTTTGCATAGTCAAAATGTAGTCTTGTGGTACGTGCCAGCAAAATAGAAAATAAGAGGCATGATCATCACCATCAAAATTTTGCACTGCTTGGAATACCATCAGAGAAAAAAAAATAAATGTAGCAGATCGTATGGTCCTTTTCCTTCCCACGCACATTTTCTCCCGTCTTTACTCTATACCTAAACATCGATCAAGTGGTGATAGCACTGTGTTGTGACGAACTAAATTCAAAAAGCTTCTTTTACTATAGATGTTCTATCATCACACGCATCTGTGTTTTCAAGATGAGTCCCGTGCCAGAATTTTCGTAGTTTTTATCAAGATTATACGAAATTTTGCCAGCAAAATGATGACAAACGCGATGAAGGAATGATTATACTCAAATTCAAGTTGAGTATGCCTTTCCCTTAGCGCTGATGAGGTTTTGCCTTGCCTGAATACAAATTTTGTTTAATTATTGTAGCTATTATGCTTTCAATGAGTTTGCTGATTAATATTCTCATAGTAAGTGAAATGTAGCCTCACAACTAGCAAAGTGTTTTGTTGACTTGATGGTGTTTCTGTTTCCTAGAATCGTTCTTGCTTTCTGGTTGCATGTATCATAGTATCGCGTCTACTTGCCCTACGTATAATCCTGTTAAGAAAATGTAAACTGTTAAGTGAGTAGTTAAAAGATTAATTGATGACCTTTCTAATTTTACTTTGCGGGGAATTCATGGGGTCTTCTGTTTACGTTCTGACAATGCTTCAAGTTGTTTTTAAGTACGACTATTTCTTAGATGAATGGCTGAACAAAATGAAGAATTTCGGAGCAATGGAAGTTTACATGGAATTCCTAACGAAGCTTCCTAACCTCGGATAATTCTTATGTCAAGCAAGATCAATGTCAAATTGTTACCTTCAATTTAATGTGAATAGAAGTCCCTTGCCTCGTTCCGCATCTCAGTATCCAGTCTATTGTTGTTTGCTAAAAGCTCAATGCAAGTTTGTGATCAAAGCAAAAGACATTTTATACAAAGTCGTCTATATGTTTCGGAGAATATATTCGTCAGCAAATACGTAACAACAAAGATTTCAGCATGGTTAGTTTCTTGTCCCTACTTGTTTCCTCTGCAATACATAAAATTCAACTTTCATCTTCACTCCTTCTTTCCTACTACATATCGCTGGTTGAAGAGCTATAGAGCTATAGATGTACTTGGCTTGACTCAATATATTTCTATGATGTAGTATTGAAACATGAAATGAATTCTAACTAAACAAAAGACATTTTTATGGCAGCTTTATTCCTAGAAGGCATGTCATAATTTCATAAAACTACTTAGGTTTGCGACTAGACGCAACCCTTGTAGCCCATGAGTTTTTAAGCTTTCTCCTTATTAGGACGAAGATTTAATCAAAAAATGCCAAATGAAGCATGAAAGCTTCAATTTTTCTTTGAACTCTTCTCTCTAAGTATACCCATTCTGGTCTGTTTTTGACTTGTAGCTTCGTAAATTTCAGTCAAGGACACTTTCACATTTGTGTTTTTACTTGGAGGGTAAAGTTTATTGAATTAAGAAAGCAGTAAAGTATTTTTTAAACGCTTACCGACATTTTAATGAAATGGAGAGAAACCTGATATTTTCCATGAACTACTGAGCGTTGACACATAGCTAGCTGAGGCGTAATTGAGAAAGAGTAGGAGATAGTAAAAATGAATAGGCAATAAAAGTATCCAAGAGAGGCTTTCAGGAAACTAAATAAGATCATGAAAGCTGGCAATTATGTGTGCATAATAAATATCTTGTCAGCCGCAAAGTCAATAGATTCACTTATTTCTCTGTCTTTGCAATGGAACTAAAAGACCATAAGCATACGTAAAATGCATCTTAAATATAAATAAATATGCATAAAACGATGCCATTTACATTCAATTTCGGGAAAGTGACTGTGTAATATTTACAATTTATTTTATTTTTCATCTAAAAATAACAGTTTGAGTGTGTAACCGTTGAGCTCTTGGCTGGATTACGAAGGCGGGGGATGACGTCACATTCACTCGGCCGCCCGTCATCCAACATCAAGCGTATGCATCGTATACGTATGCAAGTAGTCAGTTTACTTCCATCAGGAAAAGCTGAAACGAGTCGGTTCATCTCACTTGATAAAAAAATATTTGCAAGCTACACAATACTTGATCTTGTATAGGTAATACAGGATGAAATCGCATTCATGCACCAGTTTTTCTTACGGATAAAGATTTACGCAGAAGAAAATGTATTTCAAAGATTCTTCATAGTCTTCGATATCTCATCCATTTCGTAATGTAAGTACTCAATAACACCAACCTTGGCATATCTGTAATGTTCCTTTCTTTAACGTAGGCATACAAAATATGTTGTCTTCGATAGATCGTAGAATCGCTAAATTTCTAGCGATTTTATCACATCTTCGTACAATCCTCTGCCAAACTATTTTCCCACATAGTCTCACACCTGGATCAATACTTGTGTGGACATGAGTTCACATTCAAACTACGTTGTCTGCGAATTTTAAACTTTTCGTGTACATCAATACCCGTACTTTTCACATCTCCAACTTTGAATAGTATAGACTTGTAAGATGTATTCGATAGGAGTGATATCCTGTTTTCTCGTTTTCAACAAAATGCTTCAGACGGCTAAAATCTTTTAATCATTTTCTTTCCCTCGCTAGAGGATAGCAGTGAATAAATCTTGCTTGGTGTTGTGTGTGTGATAACCTTTTACTTTAACCCGATCTATTTCCCGTGTTTGTTCTAAGAATGACAGAGGACATATTGTTCAAAGGGTTAACACTTAGCTCGGAGTAAATGAGCACGGGTAAAATTTGTTTGCACCTGAATAAAATTCCTTACAGTTAATTATCCACAAAAAGTGTGATGATGAAACATGGTTTCACGCTTATGTAGCTTTTAGGACTGTAGAAAGGAATACGATTTTTATCAGCACTGCATAAAGAAAAACCTATTTTCTGTCATCCTCACGTAAAGTTACGATGGCATGCTTGATATGGGCTTTCATTCACAATTCTGGCTCGGCTGTTTGTGTTTAAAGGCAGACAGTCTTTATCAATTCATTTCGACCAAAAATTTCTTATGATGTAACATAAACCTATCAAAAGCACAGGTCTTAAGGCAAGTGTTAGTCCAACCAATCATGGATTTTTTATTCAAAGTGGAACTTAAGCGAATATGAACAATATACTCTCTGTGTGCTAAAGTATTTACAATTCGAGCTTTTCACATTTCGTGATAACATCCCCAATGACCTACTCAAGGTCCATAATCCAAGTACCAAAATGGTCCATAACTTTGTCCCCAAGAATTTCGTGCCGTGAATTGAAACAAATAATATTAATGATAAATGAGGTTATATGTGTGCAAATTTGTAGGAAATCGCGTAATTTCAGCAAAAGGATGATGAATTTTGCAAGTAAAACATAATTACCTTCACAAAGATCAAACACTTCAACAATGCGACACATAGTCTATGATCGCGTTTGATTTATCTCCTCCTTTTGACAGTGTGCTCCAGTAATAAACACAAAAGGTCTCGTATTTAAATTGAAAATAAAATATGCTAAAAAGATGAAAGGGACATAAAAGGGCCTGGAAACGTAAGACCGAAAAGAATAATATGCTCGTTAGTCTATCGGGTAAACGTATGCTGGCATCTGCGAGAACCGTTTTATGAGAGTTACTTTTCTCTCGAGTGGTCTGGTGTTTGCTTTTATAGAAATGGATGAAAGTTGAAGTTTTCCGAATACGTGGAAGCATAAAGGATTCCCTGAAGGTTGCATTTCAGATTCTAGATTTCATCTACCAATTTTTGTCGTTCAAGCACCTTTTCTGTTTGTGAATATAATCGTTTAGTTACTTTTCTCTCCAGTGGTATGGTGTTTGCTTTTATAGAAATGGATGGAAGTTGAAGTTTTCCGAATACGTGGAAGCATAAAGGATTCCCTGAAGGTTGCATTTCAGATTCTAGATTTCATCTACCAATTTTTGTCGTTCAAGCACCTTTTCTGTTTGTGAATGGAATCGTTTTCTCTTTACATTTGGTAGTATATTTTCATAAATATTCTGCAGGTTTTCGGAGAAATTTTCCACACTGATCCTTTTAAAGTTGAAAATTTTGGAAGATGCAAAGTAAACAGTATTTTAGTTTGTCAGCTATGTAGTCGTAGTTCTTCAATATATTTGTTAAAATATGCTTATGCTAGCAGAAAACTTCTTTTATTGGTTTACGCACGTTTTGAAAGCTTATGTCGACAAACACCCAAGGAAGGCTAAACAATTTTTTCGTAATGAGGTATGTGCAGTAAACTGTTCTTACGAATCGATTTGAATATATAGGCAAGGAAAATATCAAATAACATAAGCAATCAAATGTATTCAATACATCCTCAATATCGACAGTGACAATAATAGTAGAAACTAAAAACTATAATAGTATACAGTATAAACTAAGATTTGGCAGTGCAAAACGTTCAACGTTGCTCCGTTTTCAGCTTCCCATCAAAAATGGAAGGTAGATGAAAGGGTAGCCGTTTTTAACTACCCGTTTCAAAAGGTCAGTTTGACGGTGGCCTAGGTCAAAATGGATAGCGCTATAAGATTGCTGTCTCCGGAATATCAACCGCACTTGAAGTTAACCCGGTCGGTCATGAAATTAAATGCGAGGAGGACAAAAACGTGGCGTTGCCTTTCAGTCCATGTTAAAATTTAGTATCCGAAGGAGGGTATCAGATTTTCACTGCCATCTGGTCACGTTTCTTGCGTTTCTTGTTTCTTGGCCACCTTTACGGCAGATAAAAACAGAGCTATTGTTTACTGTTTGAGAAATACACATTCAGTGGCATTTTCCATAGAAAAAAAAAACAAACGTCAACCCTACCAATAGCAAGAAAGTGAAAAACTGGGTTTTGAGTTGTTCGAGCTCAGTAAGTGAAAGTCATACGTTCCATTTGATTTTTTGACATGCTCGTTTTGCTTCAACACATCAGATTACACTGTTGACACAACTATATTTTGGCTATAACTAAAGTCAATATTGCAGATAATATAGTTCCATGATTTTACAAGAAACAAATTCTCTTTAAGCAGCAGTCTTCAAGGGTCGTTTCCGCTGTATCCCGCAAGGGAAAGAAGCCTACAAAAAACAGAAATTACGTTATATTGAAGAAGGTCTAAATCTGCCTCTACGGCAGTTGTGGAGTTACTTTCATGGCACGGAGGAGACCACGAGACGAACGTTTTACAAGTTTCAGCTCCTACCTATTCGTTACTTCATACATTATTTATCTAACATTCATAATGTATTATTCGTACTACCAGAAGAGGAATTTATGCCTAAAAACCCTTCTTTTTTTGTTTAGCTAGCGTAAAAACTTAAGTGGCCAGGGTGGAAAGCAAACCAACCATTCTGATAATAGAAAGTCAGTTCTTATAGAGCGAATCGAATGCAATGGTACAAGAGGACTGAATCATATGTTACCTTTTTAGATAAGCTTTAATATCACTAACGTCCTCTAACATTAAAAAAACGTTATTTTCTTATACTTCTCTTACGTATTTAAATAATAGCATAGCCTATTGTGTATTGTGAAGTTCAACTTTTATTTAAGATACAACTTCAAGTTCCTTATTTATTAGTTTAGTAATTGCGTGTAAATACAGAGCTACGGTTTCGAAGTACTAGTAGACTATATTGGCCTACTTTTCCTGGTAATCATTATGAAATATAGCAAGCACTCGAAAGTTATGTTGCTTCGATAAGTCACTTCAAATTATCTAAAATTACGTGTACAATTTTAATTATTATTACAATGTGTACGTTTATCCAACTCTCCAAATCGGTTTTCAGATTTTCTGTCTATCACTGGCTGCCTTTTTTTACCGTTGGCTTCCTTTGGCTAACCTATCATTCAGTGCCTAACCGTTGTTGGAGTGCTAACTCGGAATATGCACCTAGGTTAACATACGAGGTCAATTGAATCTATGATCTGCACACACAAAGAAAAGTATGGCTGTAAAGAAAGGTCCTTTTTACTATAAAAACTTCCTGAAATAGAGAATACATGTAATATATGTAATAAAGTTGGAAATATTAAGTCAGGAAAAAATTGGTGGATAGCTGCCTACATAATATAGTGCTTACTAGGTTAAGAAAAGTGTTGTCTGCATTATTTTCTAAAGACACATACACATAAATGTAGCATCGGCATCTAGACGATGTTTTCGTTCCATTCAGCCGCAAACACAAGCGGAAATCAAAGTTTCTAACAAGTCCACAATACTTTATCAAAGAAGTAGTCAACCTGTATGCAGCAAGCACGATTGTCGACTGGTCGACAAAGTACATTCCACATGACATCCCATACGACACAACTGCAACATCAAAATGAATGCAATGCAAGGAGAACTGAAGAAACATACAGAGGAAAAGTAAAATTAAATGGTAATCAACGGCAAAAAGAAAGAATACTCATTTAGTTCTCCACCGTCAGTTCCACATTGATCACCATTATTATCATGTTGATCCAGTTGATGATGATCGGCATTAGGCTTTTTGCTAGTGTCCCAAAAATAGAACATGAGTGAACATGGTTGGTATTCTCGTAGCTTTTCTCGAACATTATTTAAACTTTTTGCATTATCTGCTTCTCAACTTGCTCTTCTGTTATTAAATTTGTACCACGTTTATCTAAAAGTGACTATATTTTTATCAGAATACATGGCTCAGCAAGCTAATGTGCTCAGCATGTATCTGAAACCTGTGCACAGACATGAGAAAGAAGAATAAAAAAAAGTAGCCGGCGAGACGATGATCTTTAGTACTATGTTTGTCAGCACACATAATTTTATCGAGTTGAAAGATGAAACAAAGTTTGCTTTCCCATCCCATTTCCAACTTTCGTTGTCCTTCTGAACTCATTGTTTTTTACGCTACGCTATGCTTTTAGGACATGATGCTGCATCCCTTTTTCATTTTCAGGATAATGTCACTGGCTTTTTCTCCTCACTGGACGAGTCCGAAATTGAAAAGGACGAACTTTTATCAACTATAGGCCACGCAGACTAGCCATAAGTCATCGAGATTCATACTCACCTCTCCTAAAGCTGTGGATTCAATAAGCTAAAGCATGTACAAGCAATATTTGTCTGCAGAGCAAAAACACCCATACGATTTCTTCGTTTTTAAACAAGGGCATCATCTCTAGCAGAAGATATTCCTTTTCCTGTAACACTAGAACTAAATGAAAAACTAATACATTTTACTGAATTTTTCTAACGTCATGATTGGAGTAGTGACATGTGATGCTTTAATTGCAAGTAGTTTGCTTTGCAAATACCGTAACAGAAACATATATAATGTACACAGGACATTCATTTAAATTTCACCATACGAATGCTTTCAGCAATAGCTCTTAATTTCAATGTGTCACTGCTTTGAAACGGCTTTCTCCGTATTCGATAGATATACCTACGTTACATTGTGTATTCAATAAAGCGGCAAAACTGGTCTATGATAACCCAGGTACAGGGTAAAGGAGGTATATGGGTGTGTAGGTAGGTAGGCATGAATATATACTGTTGTATTTGTATTTTTTATGTACCAACTTATTGAATTGGGTTTTTATTGAACCTACTTTGAAAACCTTGAATAAGAACGCCTGTATTTATAAAAAACTTTCTTGTATGCTCAGAAAATGTCAACACATCAAGACTATGATGGCAAATATATCTACGAAGCATCACCATGCGTGATGGAGTAATTTTGCGGTTCGTTATCCACTAACAAAACCTTGTATTCCATCAATCCAATATACATCTATCATTATATTCGAATGTAAAGTAGGTAGATGAATTTTAACGACAGCAGATTAATATAGCTAGTGCCTACTATGAACAGCTTTCGTAGAGGTCTATGCAAAAGTATTATTGCTTGCGCGCATCGTAGTACATTTTCTAAGCCAAAGCTAAAATGTTTACCCATCTAAAATGAAAATCATAAATTTCAGATATTGATTGTGTCTTTGTTACTGAGTCAGCCGTCTATGGCTTGGCTCTATGTTAGTACGCATCAGTTTCATAGCCACAAAGGGTTTATGCTCTCTGCCACTGTCGTAAAAACAATAAATGAAGCTTTCCAAACTCCTGCTGAAAATTTACGCGTAATGTGATTGGATGAAGACCGTTTTGTTTACTCGGAAGAATGAAAAGCAAATAAGAACAAAACAAATGACTTATCCAATTTCATACCTTATTCTGAGAATACTTTACTGACATTGGTCGAGATATAGTAAAATTTTCATGAAGGGTTCAATTGATCAAGTAGCCAATCCGCAATACTCAAACCACAGAGTCACAAATATACTCGGAATATTTAGATCATCTAAAGCAATTCCTGTGTTTTGAGAGTCTATCATGAATATAGGAAGAAAAAGGCGAGTTTTATTTGGTTAGATTAGTTTCGTGCTGCACTAGAAAAGCTTACTTGAGTATTGCGACGAAAATGGTTTTATATACTAAGTTCTGAACGTTTTTTTTTTGTAGATAGGGTCATTGACAATTATGAGCTTTTGAAAATGTCGAAACCGGAACTTCAAACTAGTTTTAGGATCCCTGCTTTCCACCAGGCTAACATGTACAACTTCGCTGGAACTTTGCAAAACATATTCCTCAGCGCAAAAGAGAAAAGCTTTCACCTCAGCCTTTGTATAGTTGTCGTTTGCGTTAAAAAGTCCCCAAAGGCCATTTTCAGATCGCAACATATTACTATTATGAGAGTGTAATTTTGAATGTGTGGCGTTTTTTGTACAAAGTGTTACCCCACAGACATGTCTTTACCTTGGAGTTGGGAAACGGTGAATACTGCGTGGCCGTGGTCATTATGGGTAATATTAGAAATATAGTTGAGTTGAATTCAAGTAAAATACGCGTACGCCGTAGCTTTCTGTGTTATAGGTAATTCTGAACCTTCCTTTTTTGTCTGGTTTGCTCTCAATCATATTTATTCGGTTTCGAAAGCACACTCTGACTTTTGCTTTCTTTGAGGCAATTATAACTGCATAGAAGCAAATTTTCTTTGCAATTTTATGACATCAATTTAAAGTTAAAGTTATATAGGCGTAACACCACCTTAACTGGCTCTCCTACGTCTGTTTGACTCATTTCATTACACTGGGAAAAAGTAAAAGTAAAAGGTAAAACGCATTCAGAAGGCAAATAATCATGTTCTCCATGGGTATTGTATCACACCAGAATGTAATTACCAAATCACCAGATTATAAAAGTACCAAATTACAGCTAGACTCCTGGTACATATATCCCGTCGTAGAAATACCACAACTTGTTCAAAAATCATTCATTTGAAGAAAAATCAGACCGGAAATTGGAACCCTGCACCGGAATTCCTTCCAAATAAAAGCTGTAAAGCTTATAAAGACGAAGCTGAAAGCAAAAGAAAAAGCTTAGCTAAAAAGCTTTGTTAAAAAGCTTAGCTAAAAAGCTTAGTTAAAAAGCTTGGTTACAAAGCT
>VICI01000584.1:0-34687 GCA_019593645.1 Akabosia matsudoensis
GATCGTGTTTTAGCGAATCTGGTAGATCGTGTTTTAGCGAATCTTGCAGCGCGTGTTTTAGCGAATCTTGCAGCGCGTGTTTTAGCGAATCTTGCAGCGCGTGTTTTAGCGAATCTTGCAGCGCGTGTTTTAGCGAATCTTACAGATCATGTTTTAGCGTATCTTGCAGAGAGGCTAAACAAGATCGCGTCATGAATATCTTGCAGCCGCCTTTCGCTACTTTTGAGAATCATGCATGAGCGTTTTTTAAAAGCGAGCGTGGATTCCTCTATAAAAGGTTTGAGTAAGTTTTTTATCGTTTCCGTCTTCCTCCGGCAAGGTAGTTTTTGATTTTTTTTTCAAGGGACTCCTTCCCCCTCATGAATATTCGAAGCTTGTTCTCTAGTTTGACTACATCCATGCCCACAAGCCATTTTGATATAAGTCTCCCCTGGTCAAATTTTTTCTGTAATATTTACAGCCCGAGGGAACAACTGGTGCCGGACGGTACACTTAACTATCTGCTTCCAGCATGTTTTCTTATTTTTCCTTGAAGAAACTGCTTCTCACCATGTTTCTTAAACCTGGTCAGCAGCCGGTTAAAGAAGAAAGAAAGAAAGAAAAAAAAACCATTACGAGAGGAAACCAAGTGTAAAACTATTCTCAAAGTATACCTTTCTAACTTCCGATGAAAAAAGAAAGGAATGAGGTTTTTTTCCTCTGTCCCTCTCAAGAACCAAGATACAACACATTCCCAAGCCATGTGGAAGCCCTACTTCCTCTTCTCCATGCGATAGATAAAGGATATTATTACATTCTATAAGATTGTCATTATATCCTGCATAGCTTTGTAGAAGACAATCTGTGCACAGCCTGCCTGCCTCGATAGTTTTCACGGGAAACAATGGATGAATTATTTAAAACATGATCTAACGAAAACGACCTTCGAAGGAACGATAAAAAAGCCTCTTGGTCCTACCGGTGTGGATTTCTTATGAGCAGGGAGGGTTTCTATAGGAAATTTCATAGTTTTCTTGACTGGAATAGGTCACCTAAATCAGGGCCTCATGTTTTTCCTAAAATCTCGGATTTGCACCATTTTCTCTAATATTTCATATTTTTTTAAATCATATTTGAGCAAAATTTTCTCCTTTTCTCTGAAATTCAGAAAAAAAGATTGCTAAATTTTTAAAACATTTTCCGCGCGAAATTCTACAACATTTTCCGAAGAAACATCGATACTCGATGGCGTGTTAAGATTTAGCGAGTATCTTTTACGTTTTTCTTAAATTTTTGCTGATTATATCAAAGTACCATAAATATTTGGCCATTATACTTGCAAAAATTGTACAAAACAGCTTCCAGATCCAATAATATTTTGACTAAAAACTTTCATATTTTGCCATTTGTTCTTAATATTTGCATATTTTATATCATATCATATTTTACGTAGTTTTTATCTCCTAAAATAACCCACTCTGCCCATGAGCAAGTTGATTGTCGATTCTACAGCTTCTCCAGGGAATGTAATTGATACAAGGGACTCACAGCGGTGAGCACTCCCATCCTTTTATGTAAATTCTGTTCCTCTCTCTCTCCCTCTCTCTGGATAAACCTCACCAGATTTCCAACTAAACGGGAGCAGCAATAAATTCTTGTTAGTCAAAAAATGGTTATCATTTTTATGCAGAGTGTGTTCAGATTTCGATCACAACGACGACATCCCATTAAAAAGAAAATGGTAGGAGGTATGATGTTATTTTTTATTTTGTCCAGTGGCTACGCTATTCCGTATCTACTATGCCAGCCAAATGTGTTTGAGATTATGGTAGTTGGCGTTGTGCGGTGTTCACAAGAAACCCGAGCTGATTCTACAGCTCGCTTTCATGTTTGAATTGGATTCCGTTTATGAATAAAATACCCATATGGGCTGTGCATAAGTGAAATTCAATTCGAAACTGAATTCGAGCTGCAGAATCAGCTGGGGTTTCCTGTAAACACCACACAACGCCAACTACCATAATCTCAAACACATTTGGCTGGCATAGTAGATTTAGCTGGAAATTTTCAAATGAAAAGGTAAACCACTCCCGAGGACGTGTAGATCATCAATCGTCATTAAATTTGATAAATGAAGCAAGCTAATAGGCAAAGATTAATCAAAATAATGTGCTAAACTCGGTTCAGACCTCCAAATAAAACTATTCTTTTTTTTCTATGAATTTTTAAACCAGTCGCAGTCATGAGACTCACACACGTATCCTCTCTTGCCATAACTATCGAGAGTGTCGAGAGGACGTCGCAATTGCTTCTGAATGCTTATCAAGAATCGTGACGTCGTCGTGCTGGAGTCTTACGCCGAGTGAGAAAAAAATCTGCTCAAGAAAGAAAAACATTTTGATTTAAATATTCTGTGCCTTGTTGAATCCCATATTTTTATGGTTAAACATTAAATGCCATTCATTAAGGAACGCTGAGCTGAGTTATCGTGGATTTTTTATGGTAGATACTTTGTCATCACCGCCGGGGAAGCTAATCAAAACTGATGAGGTTGACTTACAAAAATGTCGCGCTGCGTGCACAAGATCAGAGACGGCTATAACCCCGGTTTTTAACGAATACTGACCAAAAGACCAGGTTTTTTGTCAAAAACGGTTAAAAATGGGTAAAAAAGGTTTCTATCGGTTCTGAGTGGATACTGGCGTTGAAGTCACACAGCTCATTATTCACAAAAAAGTAAACAATGCTAAAAAAAACCTAAATGTGGCGGAAACTGTTAACTATTCTCTAAGTTACATACTGTGAAACCACTCTTACGTCATCATGTTCCGGAGGGCCGTCCGCGTGGAAAATTTGCATAAGTTGCATTTATACAATTTTTTCGACGTGGAGGGTCCTCCGGATTGTGATAACATAAGAGTGGTAGTCACAGTCTCCCTCTGTTTGTTTGGGTCGTTCAAAGATGGCAACAGCTGGTAGCTTTAAAATTGAGGTCGGATTAAGGCTATCGTCGCGCAACGTCGAAAATCGACGTCGAATACCACCCAAACCACCCAACCTAACCTAAAAAACCTAAAGTTCTCGCGGTGGTGACGTGGGTAAAATTTTCGACGGTGGTGACGTTGCGCGACCATAGCCTTAATGCAACTAAAATTGAATTATTCCCTTGTGAACGGTTTCTCATACAAGAGAACTGAGAGGGAAGGTTATGTGTATTTCGTTTAGAATAATGTTTTAAGAAAAATCTAGACGCCTCAAACCGTTTCCTTTGAAATATTCATTTTTTTAAACCGTTTAAAACCAATTAGTCTGGAAACTATATCGTTAAAAACCCGTTTTTAGCCATTTATGACCAGACGGAAGTTTTGACCGCTGCCATGTCTGCACAAGATTGATACAAAAACAAGATGGCCCTGGCTTCTTAATCTCTGTTCAGGGCAACTTAATGATGATTTATGCAGAATGAGGGCATTTCTATAAAAACAAAAAGATTTTTATGAAACAGATCTGAGGAATGAGTAAAGCACTTAAGAGCTACCATTTTATTTTATAAAAAAACATTCTTTGAATGAAAATCTCGTCAAGGAATGCACTCTTCGGCTTATTTTTCTTCTGTCTTGTCTGATTAAGTGTGAGAGGAAGATAAAATCCAAAAATCCTTTCGGGATTTTAGTTGAAAGATGCGAAAAATCTTTTTTAAATCTTTTTCTTTTTTTGAATGAAATTCTTTTCGTGAATGGACTGGTTTCTAAGAGGTCACTTTCCTTGGCTGACTGTAAACATACAGGGTAGTTCATAAACATTCAACATTGCACCAGTAATAACTGACTTATACATCAAATTTTTACTTGACAAACATCTCACAAAACTTTTTTTCTTTTCAGCTTGCCTTTGACTATTTTTTTTCAAAATCAAAACTTTTGAAATTGAGGGAAAGTTAAATGTTGTAACTTAAATGAAAGTAAATGGTGTGATGTTTATGAACCACCCTGTACTTTCGTCGTCATAATGCTTCTCGGTATGCCTTTCTCCACACAAAATATTAAAAAAATTTGCATTGAATACGATTTGTACAAAGTAGCGCCATCTGTGGGTCTTTTACGAAGCTTGATCCTTGGCTAGAGGCAACAAAGATGGAACGGTCGATAGTCAAATGCGCGGACGTGGTGTCATGAGCAATCACAAGGTGGCTCTATTTAATAAAATACTGAGTTTCAATTGTTTTTCATCAACTTCTGCAAATTCAATACATTTCAGCTTTATTTTTTTCTTTGTAAAGCCTTATAATTTTTAATAATTTCAAGCTACCGTAAATACTCTAACGAACACCACGGGCCGAGATTACAAAAAAACCCAAATATTTTAAAAATTGTGCCAGATTCGGGAAAAAGAACGCCAGGGACGGTCTTTACAGGATTTACGGTATTTTCTTTTTATAATTTTTTTTACAAAACCTGTCAATACAAAGCCAAACTTTGGATTGTGCCGTACAACATTAGTTTTATTACATCATAAACAAAATTATCTTGGAAAAGGGGATTTGTCGTATAACAAAAGAAACGAGACAATCTACTCTGCAGTCGGTTTTCTCCGAAAAACATGTCAAAGCATTTCCGTTTTGGCATATTTCTTCAAATGAAAAACGAATGTAGAGTGGATTTTCTCATTTCTTCTTTTTTAAGACATGTCCCTTTTCCTAGGGACGGTCACATTTACAAAACTATTCAAGTTTAATGTTAAAAGAGGTGCGGAGTTCGTGTGCAACTCTTGACACGATGTCCGGTTGAAGGAGGAGGAGGACGTGGGCAGTTACTTGGCAGGGTTTAGGAAGTTAATTTTCCCAGAGTCGCTTGTTGCGTCCCCCTTTCAGGATCTTTGTCAAGGGCCTCCTCTGGAGCAGCGCTGTCGACAAAATCGTCGTCCACTTGTTGCTCTTGTGGCGAACAGTGAGAGGACTCTGCTCCAAAACGGTCACCGCCGCTTGGTCCATAATCCTCGTCCTCATCGCGCCTGATGTCAAACAAGCACTCGTTTCTAATCTCGTACGCGATCATCATTGCCTTCGTAATGTAGCCCGAGTTGGGGTCAATACGAATCGGCTTCCGTCGGATGAGTCGTGGCGACGTTCCGAAATGCGACGACTCGGTGCTGGACGACGACGAGTCTTCGGACGAAGTGGACGACGAGTCTTCAGAGACCGTGCCCTCCTGCACCTTGCCACAGGTTAACGCCAGCTTGGAGTTGTTGCCTGGCACTTCCGCGGACTCCTTCCCAGGATCTAAGACGACCCTTCCCACTTCCGCGGACTCCTTCCCAGGATCTAAGACGACCCTTTCCACTTCCGCGGACTCCTTCCCAGGATCTAAGACGACCCTTTCCACTTCCGCGGACTCCTTACCAGGATCTAAGACGACCCTTTCCACTTCCGGATTATCTTCCTCACTTTTCTGTGACTCATTTGGGGAAACCAGCGCTGGCCCGGGATCCTCTCTTTGGGCCAACAGTTGACCGGTCACCGCGTCAGTGACATTGGCCGTCTCATCTTGTGATCGTTGGTCGTTCACTCCGCCATCTTCGGATTCCGCCGCATCTCCGCTGGTCCTGCTATCCCCCATCTGGACATATTCCACCCAACCAAAATCCTTTAAAAAGTTTTGGGCGTGGGCACACTTGGCTGCAATCACCTGCAGACCCTGATCCCTCCCAACTAAACTTTCGTACTCCTCGGTCGTCAATTTGTGCATTTCTTCAATCCAGTTGATCGAGTCCTCAAATTGCCTACACAAAAGAAAATCCAGGCGTCAGCCAAAATGTCCACAAAGCAGACGAGGGACATTGAGAAGGAAGAACCACTATTCGTGCTTTGAACCTGCTTCATTTCCATAATTCGGATATGGCGTTAGGTCAAGCTTAGCAACATTTGTGTTCCCAAAACATGGCCGGTTTAAGGATAGTAAAATGTGACTTGGAAAATTCTAATATGCCTATCATTTCAGTTATGCATTGCATAGATGTGCAGTCAGTATGCACGCACATTTTTTTAGCTCTACGGGGCATAAATGATTGTTGAAAGTCACATAAATCGGCTAAAATTCATTGAAATCAGTAAAAAATTAACTAAGAATAGCAGTTTTAGTTCATTTCATAATTTTTCAGTTAAAAAAAATAGTATAATGACGGTTCATTTTCGGCAGAGTATTAAAGTGGCTGTCAGTAATAATTCATGTCCCGTCAAGCTAAAAAACGACGTGGATACTGACTGCACACCTATGCATGTATAGAAACGGTAGGCATATTGTGGTTTTCCGAGTCACAAATGTTTCTTTTCAACTTTTTAGTGTCAACATTTCACGTATGAAATTTAAAACTTGAGAAAAGTAAACGTAGATAGTTATTTTTCGACTTTTGAGAAAAAATCCGTCCCAAACTTGAACCAAATCTAAACTATGTTTGCCTATTAGTACACGAGGAACGCATTCTCAATGTCCCTTCATTAACCGTCTTGTATTAAATATACTTGAGTAAGCATTAATATTCAAAACGCATTAGGCAAATGGCTATTACACAGACAAGGGATTCAACAGATTGAATGCCTTGTTTCCATAATGCTCAAAAATCAGAATTCCACTTTACTCTAATGTATAATACGTAAAAATGTGGTTTTAATGCTAATGTGTTTTGCATGTCAATACGTAGTCGCGTAATGCTGTTTTTAGTAATATACAGTTAGACTCGCACACCCACCTACCTCTGGAACCTGCAAACTGAGATATCCTCGCATTCACTCAAAACGCAGTCTGCCATTTCAAGAAACCTCTGTGCAGTTTCGTCCGTGACTTGAATACACTTCTGGCGTATTCTTAACGCTGTCACTTTCTGTCGAAATCGTTTCTCGACGTCTTCCCTCACAACGACCTGAGCTTTCTCCAACGTTTCCAGCAACCTGAAACACAAGCGTACATTTTTCTCAAATGTCCTTTTCGCGTACCGTAAATCCTCTAAAGAACGCCCCGGCGAAAATAAAAACAACTCGGCAAAATTTAAATTTCAAGTTTCCCTCATAACCCCAGCTATATTTAGAGAATTTACGGTACATGGAAGTTGAGTGGTTATTTATTATAAAGCCCGCGTTCCTTTCATTTGTTTCTGAACCCGCCAACTTTTAAAACAGTTGTTTTTTGTGATCCCGGCGATCTTTAGAGACCCCGTCGTTCTTTAGAGGACCAAAGGTACTTTCTCAGCTCAACTTTTATTTAGACTTGCGGCATTTACTCATGAAAATGATCCTTGATCGCAGTCTGTACTCGGCTCCAATCCTCATTCAAAAGTTGCTTTCTCTTCGCCTCTAACTCGGCCTCGGCCCGGTTCATGAAGTCCTGCAAATTTCTGTTCAACAAGAAAACCAAACCATGCGAAATCTTGTCTAGATGACTGCCCCAACCACGTATAACTAAATAAAGCGTTATGCAACTACGCATTGATATGTAAACCGCATTTTTACGTATTATGCGTTGAAGTAAAGTGGCATTCTAATATTTAAGCAATATGGAAATAAGGCACATGCATTTGAAGGAGGGAAAAAAAGAATGAAAAACAGCTTCAAAATTTATTATTCCATCCATCCTTTCTTGAAGGTTGTATTAAGACTAAGCTTGCAACCATTTTGTAAAATTTCAAGAAAAAACATAATGCTTTTTAGATTATTCTAATTACGGAAAATGTGGAAAGTTGCTGAATGCCTTTTATATAATGCGTTTTGCATATCAATGCTCCTTCAAGTAATGCTGTATTCAATGCAACCCTCCAACCAAATTTCACTCACCCTGCCAGATTCGCCATGTTTCGAAGCTTTGCTTTGTCCTCTTCAACGTTTGAAATTTCATGAGGCGCGTGATCTGCCAGGCATGCGTCGCAAACTCGGACGGAGCAAGTGTGACAATAATCCGTGCCAGTGACCCCGTGCGCTTTACATTTCCTCGCCTCTTGAATCAGCTCGCTGTGGCGTTTCGCCTGGTGAAATTCAAAGTCCTCAATTTCTACTATTTTATGCGTCCGACTTGCGACAAGATACGGATGAACCTAAAACATAAACCAGGCAAGAATTTGTTTGCTCTGCAAAACTGGACAATTTTGGCAATATTAAAGTCAGTTCAGTTGAGAGTATGAAAAGTACCGGAGGAAAAATGGTTTTTTTCTAGTGCATACAAAAGAATAATACTCCTCCTCACATGCAAAAATGCATGGGGAAAACCATTGTTCCTCCGGGACTTTTCATTCTCTCAACTGAACTGACTGTAATGTAATGGAATGGAACCTCTGTGCAGGGCAAGCAAAGGAGAAACTCGCAGTCTGGACAGTACGCCACAGGAGGGAAGTCGCGAATGCAGTTCTCACACACCAACTCCGTGTCTTGAACCTGAATCGGTTTTTTGAAAATCTCGACGTGTGACATCCTCATTATGAGACTTTCTGGGCGAGCTGTCATGTTGCAGATGGTGCACCTCAGCTCATCTACGAAAAAAACTGAACTTTTCTACAAAACCAAAGCTAAGCAATTACAGTCAATTCAGTTGAGAGACTGAAAAGTACCTGAGGAACAATGGTTTTTTTCCATGCATTTTTGCAATTATTTTTTGTACGCATTTCCGCATGGTGAAAGAAACCATTGTTACTCCGGTAGTTTTCATTCTCTCAACTGAATTGACTGTACGAGTTTGATTCTAAACAATGGACATCCCGCATCTACCTAAATTGTGACAACGACCTTTCAACTTTTTCAGACAGCGTTCCGAGCAAATGCAATGCAAGCAGGGGAGGTGGTACACAGCCGTGGTCTCATCGACATCGCAGCCCAACGCACACGTCAACGTCACTTGTCGAGTATCACGTTCCCCCGGTGTTTTACCTGTGCCGTGTGTATACAAAATGAACAAAGAACCTCTCGAGCTACTCAGAAGCAAACCAACCTTTCGACTACACCGTTTCGGACTTTCGAACACGGAGAACACAACAATGTAGCCCAGGCAGGCCTCTACAAGCGTAAAATTAGTCATCGAAAAACTCATAAACGGATGCGTCAAAAAACAGTGCTTGATTGGACAGTGGGAAAACGAGCTATACTATTGTGTTCTCTATGTTCAAAAGTGTATTTTAGCACACATGTCTGGTGTGCAACGATCTAGTCGAAAGCTATGTCTACTTGTGAGTAGCACAACTTTCGCTTGATTTTCTTATTCGAACGCTTTTCTCTACCTTTGCCCACGTCCATTTCCCCTTCTGCCATTTTTTACGATCCTCCTTCCAGAGCACGTTGCCAAAAACAGCACAAAATTCAGGATAAAATGGGATGACTCACTTATAGCAAAGCACAACTCAATAACTCCCGGCCCGACACAAATAAGTTTTTTTTAAGTTGTTTGCTTGCGAATCCTTCATGAGAAAGGTGACACGTGAGCGTGTTATTCACTGCAACGTGACTCAGGAGCCTTTTTTCTTTTTGTTTTTTAATTCAAGTGTTAAAAAATTCACCGAAATATGACAACTTTCTAAAGTTTATCTATTTTTTTCAATGAAACAAATTTTGATGACAAAAGAATTTTTTTTAGAAGCTTTTCGTAAAAAATGCGAAAAAAAATCTATTTAGTTTCAGTAATTTAAAAAAAATGCTCAGCTCTGAGCCGTATCCAAAGGACAAGTCTCCTGGCGATGCTGGAAACTTTGTGTTGCGCTTGTGGACGGATGAGAGAGAGGTAGACGCTCTTTTCCTCGAAGAGGGTCACCTGTTGCTATTTGCAGGTTTCGGTTGACGTCGACTCTCTCCTGACGCTCTCGGACTCGTTTTTTATTTCCCTCTTTGTTTCCATGCAGGGTGGCTAGCAAGTAGCTTTTACTAAGTATGAGCGATGAGTTGGTTTGTCCGTCCGTTCGTTTGTGGACGCTCGATGGAACGTAGTCTTGACCAATTCTGACCCACTTCAGGTCACCGGCAACAGTCGTATGGATTGTCAACCGAATCTGTCAAAGTTTGGAGCTGTGATCCGGGGTCAACATTTGTGACTGTCCCTAGGAAAAGGGGATATCATTTGTACAAAAGTGACAGGAGAAAATCTACTCTATATTCGTTTTTTTCTGACAAATTTGTCGAAAATATAATTGTGCTACTTTCACATTTACGTTTTGGCATATTTGTGAGATAAAAACGAATTTAGAGTCAATTTTGGTGTTCCTTTTTTCATAAGACACGTCCCCTTTTCGTAGAGATAGTCACATTTTTTCTTGTCTCAGTCACTTTTCATTTTCAATGCTATTACGAAGTTCCTTCATTTTTTACTTGATTTTCTCCTTTGCATTCAGCTACGTCATCATAGCTGTGGCTTTATTGCTTTTATGTGTTTTTTTCGGTTTGCTGTCCACGAACATGGACCTCTACACAAGCTTTGTTGCGTTACCTGGGAGATACTTGCCGACAGAGATGAACCTGGCTGAAAACTAGTCCGTTGCACCACGAAATATTGAAGTAGCGAAAGTGCCATTTGCCAAAATATTATGTACCTTCGGTTTCTTAATATACATGATAATGTACATGTTTATGCACGGGGTGTACTCACTAGAAAACCACGTGGGAAGAATTGCAAGTGGTGTTGATTGTCATTTCCGTGACTCTACCTAAGTAGGATGACATATTCGGAAAAATTATTCAGACAGTAAGATTCAGAGTTAGACCATTCCCAGAGCACTTAAAATAGCGCGCTCATAGGCTGCGTGCCCATGGAAAGTGCACGCTTCAGGCAAACTTTTGATGGTTTCCCCAGTTATTTTTACAGATGCGATGTTTTATTGTTTACAGTCATCTGATCGGCAAGGTAATCATTAAACCAAATAAACTAGAGAAACCATCAAAACTTTGTTCATATAAGCAAGCTTATTAGGCTTTCCATTGACACACAACGTATACATAAGTGCACCATTTCAAATGCTCCGGAAATAGTCTGAATTTGATGTTTGCAGAATAAATTTTTTCGAATATGTAATCATACTTAGTTTGTGCCGTGGAAATAGTATATGTATTTCGAAAAGTGCTGTGCCATGGAAATAACAATCAGCACCCTCAAACTTGCAGTTCTTCCCACGTCGTTCTCTAGCCAGTGCGTACTATCGAAACGCACGGTAAAAAAAGTTCCCTATTACGAAGCATTATCGCCAACTTTCGTCACCCTGGAACTCGCGAACGTGGTCACATGACAACTGGAAACTTTGTCGGACAGTGTCATGTCAATCGTCGGTTTTGTGCGCAAAATATGCACCTTGGAAGCATTGTAGTTCCAACGTTCTAAGACTTACAGACGGACAGACAGAAGAGTCGATCCTATGAAGCAGCTTCCGGTACTTAATAAAATCCTCATTGCTTCCGCCTCAAATCAATTATTGGGACTTTACATATTTACGGTAAAAACAGGATGAACGAATAAACAAAACGATGTTATATCAGAAACCTTTCTCTTTCAACTGTCTCCTCCTTCTCATCCTCGAGAGTTTCTAGCCTGCCGACAAGAGTAATTCTGCTTTTAATCCGGAAATTCGTTTTCTCCTGGAAAAGTTGGAAGTACACGGAGAAAGTCGGCTAATTTGGAAGCTGTCTCTGTAAATAGTTTTGCTTCAATGAAAGCTTTTTGTAGGTCTTCTCCAGCTTTCCCGTCCTTTCACGCTTCCTTCGCTAAAATCATCAGAATTTCAATTTCGTCGTAAGAAGCCTAGTAAAATCCATTTCTACTTGTCGCCTTTTGTTTTTCATGGGAATATGGGAACAAGTCGCATTTGTATTTTACAGTCAATTCAATTGAGAGAATGAAAAGTACAGGAGAAACAGTGGTTTTTGTTCCCATGCATTTTTTGCACACAAAATAAATAATACTCCTCCCCCCATGCAAAAATTTCATGGAAAAAAATCCTTGTTCCTCCCGTACTTTTCATTCTCTCAACTGAATCGACTGTAAACACAAAAATAAATGCAAACATGCACAAGCATCTTTGATCCTTGTTCGGTTACCTTGAGAGTATCAATTTCGTTCAATTAAAGTTATTATGCAATAGAGTATTGTCATTTGAATTAGAGAGAGAGAGAGAGAGGCACGTTTTACGTAATAGTTTTTACCCTTTCGTAATGATTACCTTGTTAAAAGTTGAGCTCGCATCCAGATCACTTTTTAACGATCTTGTTGCGTTTCACAATCACAAAACTGTTTTTCTCATAACATAGTCTTTTCTCAAAATTGGACTACAGTGCAGTTTTATTTTATTTTTATTTTATCTTTTTACTGGCGATGAGCCCAACTAAACCAGGTATTTTGTAGTAACTCCCTTTGTGAAAAATGTCACTGTCCCTAGGAAAAGGGGATATGTCGTATAAAATAAGAACCAAGAAATCTGCTCTGCGTTCGTTTTTGTCTAAAAAATATGTCAAAACGGAAACGCAAAAGTAACAAATATAAATTTTCGCTACTTTTACATTTTCGTTTTGGCATATTTTACAGATAAAAAAGAATGCAGTGTAGATTTTCTTGTTTCTTTTTCTATACGACATGTCCCCTTTTCCTAAGGACAGTTACAAATACTTGCACTCTGCATTTTTTTGCTATCATTCACGGAAAAATCAAAAAAATTGTTCGACATAGCGACATCCTTAAAGCGGAATTTGGTTGAATTGGGGACAGATGCGAAGCTAGCGAGACTTGCCGTCCACGCGGCATCCCGAACAGGTGTCGCCAAGGTCAGAGAGAATAATGGGGAGGGACCCGGGTTCCCCTCCACAAGGAGGTGTAGCCCAAGCACCGAGTTCCTTCTCAACACTGTCCTCATGCCAGCAGTCATGATGCAGGAGGATCCATCTCGACAGCCCTCCATCGAGAGAACACTCGACCAACCCGACTCCATTTCTCGCGAGTGGAAAAAACCTCGCTCAGAGGTCTCTGAATCACCGTTCGTAAGTTTTATTTGGTTCTTTTTTAACAAGACAAAAACCAAGAGAAGTGTTACAGTCCATTCAGTTGAGAGAATGAAAAGTACCGGAGGAAGAATGATTTTCTCCCATGCGTTTTTGCACGGGAGGAGGACTATTTTTTTGTATGCATGTATGCATAGGGAAAACCCATTGTTCCTCCGGTACTTTCCATTCTCTCAACTGAATTTACGATACAAAAATGAAATATGTATATCTATTCTTCAACTCGTTTAATGCGTGACTATTTCTTTTTAGGAAAAGTGCGCAAGAGCCATTACGGATTTACGACTTATTCTCAAACATCACGAGATTTCCTTTCCAAAGTACATCACTTCCGTTGAGAGAATGAAAAGTATCGGAGGAACAATGGTTTTTGTCCCCATTTATTTTTGGGAGGAGTATTCTTTTCTTTATACCGTAAAACTTTTAAAGACGCCGGGGTCTCCAAGGGTCACCGGTCTCTAAAGAACGCCGGGGTCTCCAAGGGTCACCGGTCTCTAAAGAACGCCGGGGTCTCCAAAGATCACCGGTCTCTTAAGAACGCCGGGGATCAGGAGGAAAATTTTGAAAGTTCGCCGGGTCTCCAAAGAACGCCGGGCATAATACAGGAATAAAGCGCATAATATCGGCAATGGTAAACGTTAAGTCAGTCAAAATAGCGAAAAGTAAGGCCCTGAGAATGAATTTGTTACTGAAAAGTTTGCTAAAAATTGAATTTAATCTCTATACCAGGCTGAATTGTCACAAATGAAAACAAGTTCAAGCTAAATATTAAAATTTCGCGGTAATCAAATGTCACTATTTATCGCCGGGGACTCGAGAGGCAAGTTTCAATTTATTGCCGGGGCGCACTTTAGAAGTTTTACGGTATGTACATTTATCCATGGGAAAAAACCATTGTTCCTCCGGTACTTTTCGTTCTCTCAACTCAATTAACTATAAATTTGAACTATATGATTTTTTAGTAATTTCGTGCAATTCAACTATAAGGCATTTTCAAACCACTTACCTTTCCTCTTTCCAGGTATTTCGATTGCATAGCTACTAATTTGTTTACAATTATGGAAACCATATGGGAGGTAGATGAAGAGATGGAAACTGAATGAATAAAAAAAACATGGCTAATCATGACACTCAACAAATCTCGTGACTGTTTTATTTGAATGCTGCAACAGCAAAGTGCAAAGCCGTTTTTGTCTGTTTATCTTTTACAGAAGCAGACGACAACGGAGGTCTTTTATATGCAATGTTTTTACGATTGTGAGTGTCCCAAGGAAAAGGGGATATGTCGTGAAAAGAAAGGAGAAAAAACCTCTAAATTTAAATTCGTTTTTCTGTGAAATAAATTCAAAGGCGTTAAGGAAAAAGGAGCAAAATTTGTTTCTCGCAACTTTTACCTTTACGACTCGGCATATTCTTCAGAGAAAAACGAATCACGAGTCTTTGTTCTTGTCTCTTGTTTTGCACGACATACCCCCTTTTCCTTGGGACGGTCACAATTAGTGGCCACCATCCTGTCTACTAGAGTCAATGTCAACAGAGTACATTTTTTGCTGTCTTTTAAACAACAACTCGTTGTCATGTTCACCTTGATCTGCCATTTAATTAAAGAGCCTGCAGGTGCACAGTCTCATATATATACATGTTTTATCGCAACCACGTCACCCCCATCCCATCCACGAAAAAAAAACATGCAAAACTATTCTCTGATATTTAACATGCTACAAGTAAACTGCATAGACATCTTGTCGTCGAAAATTACATCGTACTCAATATATTCTTCATATTTAACATGTCTCTGCAAAAATTCCGTCCAATCATATTCAGTTTGCTTACCAAAAAACTCGCATCATTTAAAAAAATCAAGTTCTGTACGGTCTTTTTTTCTGTTGCCAAAAAACGACCATTATCACAGCAGCAAACCCCCGGAGGTAAAATAAAAATCATACTTACCGTAAAATTTGTAAAGAACGCCGGG
The DNA here is from genome assembly GCA_019593645.1 of Akabosia matsudoensis. Taxonomy (NCBI): domain Eukaryota; kingdom Metazoa; phylum Arthropoda; class Collembola; order Entomobryomorpha; family Paronellidae; genus Akabosia; species Akabosia matsudoensis. Next base: position 14,955 of record VICI01000584.1, read on the forward strand.
GTCGCCAACGATCGCCCGGGTCAAGAGTTAAAATGTAAAGTTTTCGCCTGGTCTCTAAATAACGCCGGGAATAAGAACACAAGAAAATGAACGCCGCGGCGTTCTTTACAAGTTGTACGGTATATACATTTTCTCTTTGAATCCATTGACCTACCATTCTTTTTCTACAACTGGCTTCATCATGAGTCATTTTATTTTAGCATTCCATACCATTTCGGGACATCTTGTTGACCACAATGCTCACCTTTTTATCTTGACGATATAATCCATTTTAACCACACATAATCTTATCCAATCTACATTACAGTGTGTGTGTGTGTGTTACTCATACTTATCCTATTTTCGTTTACCTTCTCGTCTATAATCTTTTCCTTATTTTCTCCCTGTTTAATTAAAAGGATACTACTATTACGTACTCATTTGCCGGGAGCAAAAGACTATCATTATCGTTTCTTGTGTGATAGAATAACATGCGTAAGCACACCAATTGCTTTATCTTCCCCACCACCACCACCAGCACCGTCCTCGTTCACCACCGCTCCTACTCATCTTTCTGTACGGGATAGTGGTTTTCTTGTTCCTCACCATCTTCAACTTGTTCTAGTCACGTGTAACAATACACAAAACAAAAAAGAATCCTTAACTACCGTAAATCCTCTAAAGAACGCCCCGGCCAAAAATTCGATTGTTGCTGTTCACCCCACCCGGCGATTATAAAACAAAAACAACCTAGCGAAATTTCAATATCACGTTTTTCATCTTGACCCCGGCTATCTTTAGAGGATTTACGGTACATGGAAATTAGACGCTTATTTAGAAAAGTTGCGTTCTTTGCTTTCATCCGGCAGAATTTTAAATATTTATTTTCTCTTGATCCTGGCCATCTTTAGAGACCCCGGCGTTCTTTACAGGATTTACTGTACATGAAAATTTTAGTCGTTATTTAAAGAAAGGTCGCGTTCGTTGTTTTTTGCATCCGCCAAAGTTTTAAATATTTATTTGTTCTTGATCCTCCGGCGATCTTTAAAGGATTTACGGTACTTCATCTTATTTTTACACTGAGCAACAACAATCGTCTTATGGAGAGAAGAAACCATGAAACACCTATATTCGGGCAATCTCTCCATCCCTGTCTGACTGAACTTGAGTCTTTTAAAATGGACACGACGTTCACCTCATTCACTCTGTTGAGCTAAAAAAAATCTAGCCCGCATCGTCCTCATCCTGCTTGCCTTTAAAATTGTAATCAAAAGGGCAGGACGGGACACATCATCTTTTGAACATGAAAACGAATTACTTTACCTGGCCGTACATATTTATTATGTAGTTAAGTGCTTAACCATGGCTGCACCACAACTACCATCCACTTATATATATTTCTTGGCTATCACACAAAACAAAGCAAAGAAAAAAATCCAGTTTTTTTAAACAGGCAAGTCTGACCATTATTATGAAATATAGAAAGAAGATGGCAACAGTAGGTCTGCTTCTTGCACTGACCACAATCTCAGGATTGTCAGGATCACTTTGAAGAGGAAAAAAGGAGATAATTCTTTGCAGGACGGGAGTAGGCCCTTTGAAAATAAGTTTTCGCTTGCATATGAGTAAAAATAACAGATAAGATGACCACTCTTTTTTCTTGAAAATACAAAGCATTTTTGACGATCAAAAAGAAATTCATGTTGTAAAGGAGCTCTTATTTTTTTTACTAAGAACTTTGGCCAAAGCGATGACACTCAAGCTACATAGCCTAAACAAAATTTCGGAGGTGAAAAGGTTTCTTTGGACGTGCATATCCCTCTGAACACAAAAGGGATTTCTTGCGTTTTCTTTAGTCAAGGTAAGGACTTTGAGATGTGAAACAAGAGACTTTTTTTTTCTTCTATGAAAAGAAAGAAAAAAGTATGGAGAGTAGCTTCTCTCCACGGAAATAGGTAGGGGTCTCTATTCTGGAGGACTTTTCAATGGAGTAGATGGAGGAACAAGTAGTCCCACTTCCCACTCATGTTATCTTTCCATTCTCCCTTGCTGTACATATCTCTCTCCTATTTTTCCTTTGCCAGAGAACTGCTCCCGACTGTGAGTCTCTCTCTCTCTGAAATGGAGTGGGTTCGCCACACAACCCAACCAAATACGGAGTCATCTCAATGTTGTAAAAAAATCTCATTCCTTCATTGTTGTATGCAAACACACAAGCAAGCCTAACCATTGTTTCCTTTCGCTGTTATCATCGGTAGGATAATCTTATCCAAGTGCAAGAATCATTTTACTTAGCGAGGGATAATAATGTATTACATGGACGAAACCTCATGAGTTTTATTTCTCTTCATCTCAGATTCACTCCACACAAAAAAATGAAAAAAAAGAACAAGTGATGGTGGTGGTTGGAGTGTACACAGGTCTCGATAGTATAAAAAAAACTTTTGAGTACATGCTTGCACATAATCACTTCAATGTGCTTTTAGTAATTGCAGAGATGTTGATATAACAACAACAACAACACAAAACCGAGAGAGGAATAAAAATACATATTAAAAAAAATAACTTGCAAATCTACTACTCACCTTCTCTTTAGACCCAAAGTAACTTTTTTTTTCTGTATCAGACAGACAGGTGGCAAAAAAAAAGAACTGTCGTTGTGCAAAGCGCAAAAAAATGTATAGATTGCGTATGTAGAAAGAGCTCCGTTTTTAGTATGAGTTTGCGTTTCGCCAAGTGCACACCAGTAGTCCGGAATTCGTATAGATATACATATAATTTTTCCCCGGTGTAAACAAAGATTAAGGTTTAACTGTCATCGTCAGCGTCAACTTGAGTTTTTCCAGTGAAAGCAGTTAAAGAAAAATAAAAGGAAATTTAGTTGAATTTGTTTTTTTGAATTGTCATTGGCAATCTTGAAATCGCGAGAGAATATTATTCATGGAAAAGGATGGATTGTTGTGAGAGTGTGGAACTTGTGTCCAATACTTTTTGTCAGCATGGAGCACGTGGAGGTCAATTAGTTTGAAATTTGCGGCGTGGACTACAAGTTAAAAGGTGACGAGCAAGGTTCAGGTTTGCTAAACCGTCACGTAACGCTTCCAAGATAAACGCCTACTTAAACGTCACGTAACGCTTGAACTGACGATGTGAACTGTTGTGGTTTTGTGTGTGTGTGTGATTGTGTGTTTCGAGTGAAATTGTGTATTAGTTAACTATTTGGACAGGGAATCATGGGGACATTACGTAACGGCTAGGCCTTTTTTTGTTTCCGTTGAGAACGTTTTGTCTTCCACGGGAAGATGATTGTCTGTGAAATGACGTGATGCTCGTGAGGGACAGAGTGATGGGGACGGCGACTAGGTTTTTATACGCAGTCCTGATTGCGTACCTGGTCCAGTACGACCCCATCCCCAGGGTCGTCTCCTCGCCGACGCCGTCATGGTTCTGGTCGACAGACACATCCTCCTCCTCCTCGTCGGACGCAACTAGTCAGGAACAACGTCCAGTGTCCAGTGTCAACAGCACTCTCTTCGAGGATGAGTTGTGTCACCCAAAGTGTGACTGTCTCGACACGTACTTTGACTGCCGAAAACGGAACCTCACCCACTTCCCAGAGAGCTTTCCCTACTGGGTTGTCCGACTGTAAGTTCACTCATTATTATTAAAGCCGTAAAAATAGATTTCATCTTTCACGTTTTCATAAAGAACATACTAAAAAAACTACGTCTAAAAATAAAATTCCAAACTCCACAGTTTGCGGTAGACAGTTGGCTGTTTACCTTTTTCTCTGCAAATTCTCACATTGCAAAAAAACAAAACAATGAATTTCCTATTTAAAAAAAAAATAAGGCATATATATGTAACATGGAAAATTACCTTATGCCTATCGTTTCTGTGCATGTTAAGGTGTGCAGTGGGTACGCAATTTTTTTTAGCTCGAAAGGACATAAATTATTATCTACAGCTACAGAAATTAACTAACGTTCATTAAAATACCTAAAAATTAACTGAAAATAGTGTTGTCAGTTACTTTTTAAAAAAATTTGTTTGCCTTCCGAAAAATTTAGTAAAACGAGAGTTCATTCTGCTCGGCAAAGAGCTTCTGTGACTGTTAATAATAATTTATGCCAATTCGAACTTTAAAAAAATTGGTGTGTACCGACTGCACAGAAACGATAGGCATATTTTAATTGTCCAAGTCACATATATTTCTGCAGCAGTAGTAGTTCCTTGCCGTGAATACATACATATTATCATGAGTGCACCAAGTGCATCATCATCACCTTCTATTATAACTCGGCTTGTGTAGTAGCATAAACAAAAAAATATATAAAAAAACAATGAAGGCCATTGCCAATAATGAGGCTATACTGTTGCAGAAATGTAGACATTCTGGGGTCCGTGTACGAAACAAACCGCTCGCATTTTTTCGTTTTGTGGTCCCATAGCAAGGCAGAAAACAAAACAAGTTGTTATTTTTGGTTGCATGCAAACCACGCAGTCATGCACACACATTATTTAAAATGCACCACCACCTCATCATCCACTGTTGTGCAAAAAAAAATGTGACTGTGCCTGGGAAAATAGGATATGTCTTGTAAAAAAAGGAGTAAGAAAATAGAGGCTGAAAAGAAGTAAAAAATTTTTAGTCTGTTTTCTTGTTTCTATTTTTTTATACGACATATCCCCTTTTCCTTGGGACAGTCACAAATTTTTGTCGAGAGAATGTTTGCAAAAAAATGAATATAAATGATGTGTTTACCTGTCCACCAAATGTATTCACTTCATTCAATGCATCCGGCTACAGGTTTTGTTAGTTGATAGCTGCAATATTCTTTGTAAATGCAGATGGTGGGGCAGGACAAAAAATGCAAATGAAAAAAAGTAGTGTTCAAAAAGGAGCAGTGACGACGATGCAGGTGTGCACGATTTATTATTTTTTTAAATCAGGTTTTTATTCTCTTCCTTCTCGAAACCGACGGGCTTTTCTTGCTTGATCGTACGGGATCTGTAGGTGAGTCGTCAAAATAATTACTTATCTTTAGGTTGCTCCTCATAAACCGTTCATTGAAAAGAAAATAAAGTTTGTCAATCAACCAAATGGTTCATGTAACCTTGCAAATTTGTAACCTTATTTTTTTAAACCGGAACTTGACACAAGGACTCGGTTAGATAGTAAAAAAAAAGTCTAAATTAAATATATGCCCATTTACTATGCCAGCCAAATGTCTTTGAGATGCTCGTAGTTGGTATTGCGGGGTGTTTATAAAAACCTGATTCTACAGCTCGAAATTGTGTTTGAATCGAATTCCGCTTATGAATATACCCACATGGACTGTTCATAAATGGAATTCAATTCTCGCATGAACTCGGCTGTAGAATCAGCTCGGGTTTCTTGTAAACACCTCACAACGCAAACTACGACAATTTCAATGTCATTACGCTGAACTGCTTGAAAGCCCCGAAATGGCTAAAAGTTTTTAGAAATTCGCTGTCCAGAGCAATTGTATAAAATGGTTGCATAAAAAAAGACATAGATAGAGATAGATCCATTTTGGAAGATAGACAGATCCAAGTTTGGAACTCATCCGTAAAGGCTGCTCTTTTTTTTCTACAGAAGGCAAGAAAAAAAGTTTGGAGAAGAATTGAATCCTTCTCATTGAACGCTTTCTCTTCTCAGTTTTCTTTTTTTTTCTCGTTAAAAGCCAATCTGAAAGGCTTTTTTTTTGTTGATTTTGTAACCTCTCTTGGGAAGTAGTTGTATGTACAAGATTTTATCCAGTATGCAATAATGGTGCAATTTTTTCCCTGGCTTGCTCTAAAAAAAGGACCTCGACAAAAAAACGCGATAGGTCTATTCATCTGAAAAGTAATTTGTAACGTCAACATTGCAAAATTAAAAGCCACCTCATTTTCTCTAATAGAAAGTTACACAAGACTGTAAAGGTATTATTCGCGAAAAAAAAGAGAAGCTCTTTACTGTTTCATTACGACTTGTCTCATATTACATGCCATTAGGTAACCTGTCTTTTGTCACATTAGCCCACTCGCTCAGGGAATACCTGTCTCGCGCAGGTCTGACAGAAAATTTTTGTTAGCCCTTAAATATAATTACATTTTCTTTCCATCTCTGGCCAGAGCTCTCGCTAAGTTCCAGATAAACTGACCCCATAAGCTGCACATGAGGGAATCGGTGAATACGGTCGTCCTAATTTCTCTCTACCTCCTCGAGTGTTTACATTCTTCACGCCATTGAACTAATATGATTACTCACAAGTAAGGTGTGCGAGTGGGTCATCCAGTGTTCTCCGAATTGTTTTGCAGAATTACGTTTTTGGTCATAGGAAATACGATGGGAGGGTGTATTTTCCCCAGCGAAGCCGTGAAAAGCCGTATTTTTACGTCCAAAAGACGAAGGATCTGATTCCGTATCGGTTTTTGGGAACAAAATGCATTACAATCAAGCTAGTTTGCATTTTTTTATAGCTCTACTTCAAGCTAAAAGTTAGTTCATACCAATTTTTCACCAAAAAAGTGCGGCTGTAAAAGTGTTCTTCGTCAATTTGAACCTCCTATTTTAAACCATCACCGGTCATACACGAATACCTCCTTCGACAAGTTTACTTGTAAGTCGGAGAGAATGATGGAAGTAGTCATAATGTTTCCTACCTGCTAGAATAGCCAATTAAGCTTCTTTACCGACTAAACATGTGAACGGAGCATGTGAACATGTCAATTATTTTTTGTGTCTCTTTCTCAAAGAGCCCAACCTAATTCCGTTCTCTCTCTATCTCTCTCTCCCTAGAATAGGAAGACTTACTTATTATAGAAATAATCCTGTAAGCCTCTTTCCCCCATGTTCCCATTCAATAAAAATTAATATTCAATTTTCTCGGATAAAATAACAGAAAAAAAGAAGACGCGCAAATCTCTAGCGCCAAAGGAAACAACATTTTTGTTTCTCATTTAGTTAAAGCGAGTGGTTCCCATTTTTCTCATCTGACGTACAAAAGAATCCAAAACCAAGCAGAGATGTACAGGACTAGATTTTCTCTTTATAGTTAAAAATTGAAAGAAAATATAAAGCAAATTTCTTCATAGCCTTTTTATTATCCATTGGTATTGCCAACACATTTTGAAGCTGCTTTCATTGTGTGTTTGCCAATTGGAAATTTCCCGAGATTGTTCCCCGCGTCTCTTATACTTGCCATTCATACTTTAAATGTCAACAGTGCCTTCTGTGCCCGTTGAGACAAAAAAATACTCGTTTGAATGATAGTCTTTGTCACAAGTCAGACAATAGCATTCTTTTTTTTCTTCTCAACAAGGCTAATTCGCCACATCAAATAATATTCCAAGGAGGGACCGTTTTACACCCGTATGATATTTTATTGGGAATACTATACCAGCCGAAAAGTCTTTGAGATTATGGCAGTTCGCGTTGTGGGGTGTTCACAAAAAAACGAACTGATTCTACAGCTAGAATTCATGTGTGAATGGAAAATTCAAATTTTATTGCAAACAAAAAGCAAGCAGGTTACGGCAACATGAACTGAACTCCACTTACATATGAACAGCCCATATGGGTATGCCTATCCATAAGCGGAATTCAATTCAAATATAAAGTCGAGCTTTAAAATCAGCTCGGGTTTCTTGTAAACGCCCCACAACGGGAACGGAAACAAGGTACCTGGCCAAGGGCGGGTTTTGGGTGCCTTTCACCATCAAAGCTTTCTCTTGACCGTCTCCAGCTCTGTTTTTGGTTTTACAGTCAATTCAGTTGAGAGAAGGAAAAGTACCGGAGGAGCTATAGTTTTTTTTCGCACTTGCGTGTGATTATCGTTTGCTACAAGTGTTTATAAGGTTTCACCGTTTCTTACAGAGAGAGAGAGAGAGAGCTTAAATTACCTCCTCGGCATTTATTTTATTATTATTTTCCTCCTGATGAAATCGTGTTTTGCTCTGGATGGCAATTACAAGGCCACACATTTACAAGGTATCCGAGTTAATTACAGCAAAAATTAGCCTGAATTATGTCCTCGTGTCATTTCCTTTCTTCTCTAAGAAAAAAAATCTGGTTCTTTGAGGATACTGCCACAAAGCGCAAAAATGTTATTTGTTTAATTAGGAAAGCCCTTGACAATGCCAACGAGTCTAGCTCGTTGCGAAAAGTGTACAAACTGTTTCTTGGCTACCGACGGAGACAAAAAAGAAAAAACTGACATAAAAAAAGTTTTCTTTTTTGTACTAAAGCTCCGCGGAACATTTTCTCAGCCATAAGGCACACTTTCTGGCTGCTGCTACGTAACGATTTTCTCCATCGTAGACTTTATGTCGCGAATTTTACGCGTAGTATCATCGTCCAAAAATTTCCTCAGCTGGAATACTATGTTAGCCAAATCTCTTTGAGATTATGGTAGCTCGCGTTGTGGGGTGTTTACAAGAAACCCCAGCTGATTGTACAGCTCGAATTCATGATTGAATTGAGTTCCGCTTATGAATATACCCATATGGACTGTTCACAAGTGGAATTCAACTCAAGAATCAAATCAGTGCGTCTTATTTCCCAAAAACACAACAACGTCACTATAATATTTCCAAGGAATAGCATGAAATAGGCTATTGTTATTAATAGTTATATCTTATTTGTCCACCATTTTGAACACATAAAATACACAATAGTCCATTTTAAAGGCTATTTTGCTCAGTTTTTTTCCCATTTATATTTCCCCTCAAAAGATTACAACTTTTTTTTTCTTTTCCTTGGAATTGGTTTCCCCTACAGATTAAAAAAACAGTTTTCCTTTATTCTTCGCCATAACTTTTTTTTCCATTACATTGTCATTAGAATTCCCTAGATATCATCCAAGAAACTAACTGGCATTCAGGATCATAGCTCCACAGCTGTATTGTACGACAAAATACTGTTTTTTTCTTTTCTTTTCTTTAATAGTCAAACGAAAAAAAATTCAAATGTCTTTTTGTACATCATATTTAATAGAAGAAAATAAAACATTCTTTCTCATATTCATCCTTATTCTCCTCCTCACCATCTTTTCATTCTTGGACACAAACGACTTGTGCTGGCATTTTTCACATTATTTTTGTGTTCAACTCCCTGCTGGTTCTTATATTCCAAAAGTGAGTACGTCTTAAGAGAGAGAAAAAAATATCCCTAACTACTGGAACACTATTACGTATTTTTTTAAAAAGTTAAATATGAATATTATATTTTGTAAGGGTGGCGATAAAGAATATGCTCACATTCCCAGCCGATATGAAAAAACATAACCACTTTACAAGATAAGGCTATAAACATTTTGTTTTTTTTATGCTTCTTTACAAGTCTCTCTCGCACACACACTCTCTGTTGGACGAAGAATTCATATTTTTTTTCTTGTTGTTACCGTAAAACCTCTAAATATCGCCGGGGTCTCTAAAATGAACGCCAGGGTCGAAAGTGAAGTTTGAAATATCGCAGGGTCTCCAAAGATCGACGGGTCTCTATTTATCGCCGGGGCGATCTTTAGAGGCTTTACGGTAAATGCTCCAGGAGCGAGTGTGGAGAATTCCCGGAGAAAATGCATATAAAAAATGACTTGTCACTAGAGTAAAGAAAGAAGACGGCTTAACATGGCGAGGTATCTTTACAGGCCGTTTAACAATGCTCTTCGTTTCTTGTCTATTCTTCTCGGAAAATCTTCTCAGCAGTTTTTCTTTTTCCTTTACAAAGAAAAAAAAAGCATTGAGGGGACTCTATTGAAAAGACGAAGATTTCTACGAACAGACTTCCATCCATGTAGAAAAGACATTCTCTCCCTATTTTTTTCTTTGAGCACATTTTTCCTATTCATCTTGCATATGATGATGGTGTGTTACATATCTACGAGCTGGTTTAGCTGTTAGCTTATTAGCAACAGATATGGCAGCGGTCAAAACTGCGTTCTGGTCATAATAGGCTAAAAACGGTTTTTACCGGTATGGTTAAAAACAATTCAGAGACGGTAAAATGGGTTTTAAATTGGTAAACAAAGAAAAACAGATCAAAGGAAACAGTTCCAGCCGTCTGGATTCTGCTTCAACATTATTCTAAAGAAAATAGCTAACAGTTTAAACCACATTATGCTTGTTTTAGAATTGTTTATTTTTATTTTTTGAAATAATGAACAGCATCACTTCAACGCCATTATCCAGTCAGAGTGTACAGACACTGTTTTTACCCATTTTTAACCGTTTTTGACAGAAATCCCCGGTCATTTGGTCATTTATCATTACAAACTGCGCTTTTAGCCATCTCTGGTGCGCACATGGGTCTGATTCTTTGTGCACATCGTTCTTATTCACAGTTAAAAAAATATATATTTTGTCCATAACCAAAGTTACCCATGACTGGTTCTGTTAGATGAGGAAAAAGAAATGCTGGATGATGGTGAGAAGAAGAGAGGAAAAAAGAACAAGAATGAAAAATACCACTGACGAAGAGAGAGAGAGAGAGAGAGAGAGTGAGAGTGAATGCTCCCCTTAATTTGAAGCCCTCTATATTTTCTTAAGGTTGATTTCTTATTCTTGAAATGTTAAGTAGGAAAGAGGAATATGAAACAAGTAGTTGGGGGCATCAGCGAGGCAAAGATTTTTTTTTCTGTTGTGAGGGTATATCTCCACCAAAAAAAAATATGTTACCGTTGCAATATCGCTCCAACATCTTATTTTTTTCACGGAAAAGGGAAGATTGTGGTGCAGGGAATTTAAGTAGTTGGAAAGCAACATAGCTTTATATTTTCCAACTGTTCTACACTGGGCTGGACATAAAGAATGATCTGGCCTTGCGGAACAATGATATTTTTCCCATGCATTTATGCATACAGAAAAAAAATATAGTTTTTAGTAGTATTTTTTTGTATGCATAAATGCATGGGGAAAATATCATTGTTCCGCAAGGCCGGATCATTTTTTCCTTCCAGCCTACAGTACTGTTGTATCATGTTTTGTGTTCGGTTGGCTAGTTTCTTGAAGGAAGAAATAGCTGACGGAAGTAACAATGCAATTCTGCTAAGGACAAAAACTTTTAGGGACAAAAAGATTCTCTCGGCATGACGGGAAGGGTGGTGGGTGAACACCAAAAATGCTCTTGAGCAAGTAAATGTTGTATTCATCCTTCTGGAAGAAGAAATAAGAACCTAAACAAAATGCATCAATACAAAAAAAATATCCTTAATTTTCCTAAAAATGTGACAATCTCAATAGAAATCAATAGAAACGTGTTTTCACGTAGATGGATTCCAATAATGTTTACAAAATTTTTACTATACAAAACACAGGCGTGCAAATGCTATAGCACAATTCGGCAATGAAACAAACATTTGAATTCTGATCTATGAATGGTGCCGAATCCTGCTAGAGCATTTGCAAGCCTGTGTTGTGTATAACAATTTTGTAAAAACAAAAATGTTCTGATTTCTATTGAGACCGTCACAAATATTTCTGTAGTATTCCTCCTGGTTTTTATGTGAAAAAATGGAAAATAGCGTGAATTGCATTGAAACTCATACAAAAAATAACAACAATATCAAAGACGGTAGCTTTTGTAAAAAGGGATTTACTCGCTTTCTTGGTAGCCGTCTTTTGCGACACTATCAAAATGGCAGCATCAATAATCTGCTGATACGGGTTCACAAAGGAATGACATCTTTCAGGAAATAATAACGAGTACCATCTTCTTTCGTAGTTATTTTTCTGTTCCATTGACGAAAGAAAATAAAAATTATCTATTCTCGTTTATCCTGGCTGAAAGGTAGCCCTAAAACATGGATACATAGTTTTTTTATTGTTTTTATCCCTGTAAATTAAGTCTTGTAAAAGAAGCCTCTGTCGGGAAGTTCTTCTTTTTTTTTTTTTTTGTTCTTCGTTTTTTTTTCTCCTGACTACTAGCAACAAAGTTGGTAAGAAAAATCGTAAGTGTGATCACGTCAATAAACTTGATAATTATTAGTATATCCAGCGCTCAGCCAAGATTTTCATCAACCCGAGCAACAAATCCTTCTTATTTTTTCCCACTCATAGAGCCAGATCAATTTTTTTTGTTCGCTTTCGTTATCATCATTTTTTTAACGAGTTTTGGACTCCTTTCAGAAATGGAGCTCTAATTTATCTGCTCGTGTATTTTACACATGATTAGACTCGACGTCAATCTCATAAACAATTCGCTTTTAAATGGATAACAAGAAATCCAATTACCAATCACATTCGCACCATCATTACCACTCGAGAATGTTAACAGATTGACATGATTCTAGTCTAAAGTCATCTCGCTGCTCGTCGGTTAATTTTTTACAAACAAAATGTGACTGTCCCTAGGAAAAGGGGACATTTCGTATAAAACACGAAGCCGGAAAATCTGTTCGTTTTTATCTGAAAAGCGCAAATGTAAAAAAAATCGCAAAATTTTTAACATTTACGCTTTGGCATATTTTTTCAGATGAAAACGAACGGAGAACAGATTTTCTCGTATTTTTCTTTACATGACATGTCCGTTTTTCCTTGGGACAGTCACAAATGTATAAGCTTGACGTTGGTATGAATATTCGCTTGTCATGAAAATGATCTTTTTGTTTGGGATCACAAATTTAATGCATACTAAAAATGTGCTGTGCAGAAAGGCAACAGATTAAAGCCAACGCAGCAGCATTCCAGTCACCATTTTTGTTCCGGTGAAGACATGCCATTTTGAAAGTGGCTCTTGGTTAAACAGGCTGCTCCTGGTGGTGGACAATTCTTATTTCTTTTTCTGGAGAGAAGACAAAGACACAAATTTTTTCCCTCATTGAATCCCACAACGCAAATATATTTTTTATGGGATCTGTCCCTCTCTAGACAGCTTTTGAATACATAAAAAATGCATATAAAGCTTTGATAGTACAAAAAAGTAAATATTTTAACACTGGCATAGTTATTAAAACATTTTACTTTTACTAACAAGAGAGAGAGAGAGAGACAGCCACATTTTTAAAACATTGAATGGGAAATGGACGTGGTGGGATGGAGTCAAGTGCTGTCAAGTTAGTTGGGCCTTTTTATGTTATTCAAATGGAGTTACAAAAGATTGTAAGAGAGAGAGAGAGAGAGAGAGAGAGAGAAACGATGCCCTTTGGAGTAATAATAATAATAATCATAGTCATCATCTTGTTAGATGGCATATCATCTTCAATCTCTAGAGCGAAGCAAACGCTTGCTTGGAAAAAAATGTGAAGAGACAGGGACAGAGGAGGAGTGCTAAAAAAATGTGCTTGTAATGTTGGAAATTTTTGTTGTAATAATCGTGGCAATAATGACTTCTGAATGCTTACGACAGCAACTTGAAAATATATATTTCATGGCATCTCTCTCTCTCTCTCTCTATCCTAAACGCGAAGTTATTATTATCATTGTCAGGAAATCGAAGGAGTCAGTTTCACGCTGCAATTGAAAGAAAAAGTTTTTCAACTTGACACTCATTGTGTTTGAAACTATCTTTGTGACGTCTACTGATGGACATGAATCCTACGATGAGCTATGCACTTTCCAAAGACATGCATTTTTTAAAAACACCGTTTATTTCCGCTGCTGGATTGGACAAGATATTCACTATTGTAATGTAATAAATGTTTGGGTACAGTCAATTCAGTTGAGAGAATAAAAAGTTCTGGAGGAACTATGACTTTTTTCCCTATGCATTTTTACATACAAAAAAATACTGACCCTCCCATGCAATAATTCGTGGGGGGAAAACCATTGTTCCTCCGGTACTTTTCATTCTTTAAACTGAATTGACTGTACTTGCTCCAGAGGAAAAGGGCCGTTCGTTTTATTATTTTGAGAATGCAATGCATTGTGTTTCACGGGACTATTCATCTTTCCGTGTTCTCACATGAAAACAGAGATTTTGGAGTTCATTCAAGTGTTCAAAGCCGACCTTATTAGGTTCTACTCGGTCAATGCAAATTTTTATTATGTTTTTTTTTGTCATGATCTGTGTCCATTCTAAATAGAGCACAATTGTATTTGTTACAACGCTTCCATGCATAACGAGGTTTATCCTTCCAGGCTTGATTTTCTCAAAAGAAAAATACAACGAACAAATAAAAAAAATGTGACTGTCCATAAGAAAAGGGGATATGTCGTATTAAAATTCCACAAGAAAATCTGCTCTACATTCGTTTTTCTCTGACAAATATGCCGAAGCTGGGAATATAAAAGTAGCAAAATACAATTCTCGCCAAATTTCAGATAAAAAACGAATGTAGAGTGGATGTTTTTCTTGTTTCTTTTTTTCTACGACATCTCCACATAGGGACAATAACATTTGTTGTAAGTGACCCAAGCCTGTGCACAACTGAAGGTTAATCTCATTACTGAACCAAAATCATTGATTTAGAAAACATCACGATCACACGCAGCAATCTTTCACTCATTTTTAATTGATCATCATACCTGAACAGTCGTAACTCTTTGTCCTCTCCAAAAATAAATTGATCTTTGTTAGCTTTTCATCTTTTCAAAAAAACGACATGACACTCGGATCTGTGTATGTGTAATCGATCATGGTCCTTGTGACGCAACTTGAATTAATGTCACAAGCTTTTACGAAACAAGAAAAAAGAAACCAAGATATTTTAGGGCTCTGCACGTACAACTTGTTATGATGACTTTTTTCTTTTTGCTTTATTGGAAGGCAAGAGCATCATGACGAGGAAGAAGAAGAAGAAGAAAAAAAACAGGGTTTATTTTCAGTTCGGGTTAATAGAGAAATGTTGACAAACGACTTGAAAGGTACATGTGTACTTTGCTAGTTCCCTACACATGTTTCAGATCTCAAAACTTGATTAGTCACGGATAATCCTCGTTGAGCTCCATGTCCTTTTTTTTCTCTCCACTTGTGCAGCAGCCCTCCAACTTTCCAAAAACCCAACCACAAAATGCATCTTGAAGAAGCCTCCAAGAGAAGTTGTGACTGTCCCTAGGAAAATGGGATTTGTCGTAAAAAAAATAGAAAAACAAGAAAAAAATCTAATCTACATTCGTTTTTATCTGACAAATATGCCAAAACATAAATTCAAAAGTAGCCAAATTAAATTCTCGCTACTTTTACATTTCCGCTGTGGCATATTTGTCAGATAAAAACGATTGCAGAGTAGATTTTCTTGTTTCCTATTTTATACGACACAGATCCCCTTTTCATAGGGACGGTCACAGTTGCATGCAACTTAAAAATTCATTTCCCTTTGGTGTGCCTCATCACGACAGAAAAAAAGCTGACCCTTGTTTCCAGCGTTACAACACGCCCTGGCATTCACTACAGTTTTTCTTTTCTTTTTTTTCTCATGCATCTGGCATTGTCATCTTTCCACAAAATAAAATTGTGCAACTAATGCTGCTAATTAATTTTTGTACAAGATTGTACACCCCTTGCACGAGATTTTTGAGTCCGTAGACCGTGAAAATTGTGACAAGATCGTTCAAGTCACTCTCACCTCTGCCTTCTGATGCAGCATAGAAAAAATTGTGGCTTTTGTGGGAAAATAACAAGTTTTCTATGTGTGGTGCATTTAGCAACTAAATTGTACAAGGTTCAAATCCATAAAATTTTATATTCATAGGCTTTTATCAGTTATCAGGATATAAAAAAACAAACAAGAATACAATTTTTACACGCGACTGGTCCTTGATGTTTGTAAGATTAAGTTCCAATTTTGTGTAACTTGTCGCGTAACAACTTGTTCATTTTCTTGTTAAACATGATTTCATTTTACGGCGCATAAATTTGTATGCATGCCAGGGATCCAAAGTTAAACATTAAGATAAACAGAAGAACAAAAAACCATGATTTTTTAGTCCTGATTTAAGCAGTTAGTGTAAAACTCGGCTTTCATTTTTAACGACATTGTCTTGACTCGGACTTTGCCATCGTTTTGATTTCAGTTAAATACTTTTGCGTTCATTTGAAACGTGAAACATTTGTCTAGTTTCTTTTGCCAATTGAGAATACCCCGAAATAGAATATTTTTTATAATTAAAAAGGCGACGCCAGTGTAGACAATAAAGGGAAAATAAAATAAAAACCTTTTTCGGCAAACATATCAAGTGCAGAACTGTTCAACAGTTAACAGAGGAATAAAGCGCGCAACAGTACATCTACTACATCTTGTATTATTTTACACATTAAGTTGGCAGCTCCATTAATTGCACACCTGCACAATTCCCCTGTTTTTTTCCTATGAACTCAGACAAGGCATTATCTCCTGGAGAAAAAAAAAAACGATGAAATATGAGCACCTTCAAATGAGACGACGACGAAAGCTGAGTAGTTCAAAATAGGAAGACGAGACGAACAAAAAATAATATGGGGAGAAAACGAGAAGCACTTTTCCTATTATTGCATGAGATAGCAACAAACTTTGAAATCGGGGTTATCTCCGAATAAAAGCTACAAAAAATATGTCTATGTACGTTGAATGAGCTGCTTGTACATGTCATATTTTTTGGCATTAATATTTTCAAGCTTTTTCCAGTGCTATGCCTCAAGAGAACTTTATTTGCTATGCGTTTCAAAGTATTTCTATGGAATAGTGAAACCGGTAACGGCACATTTCAAGAAAACATATTTGTGTTGCTTTTGTGTACTCTCTGCCAATGTAAATAGCACTGTTTTCCCTACTTAATTTGCATTTGAATGTATGTAAACAGTGACAATTTTTTTTTGTATACGAGTATCTAACAAAAACACTTTATTGTGCTACAACGTGTCGCCTTGAAATCTGACTGTCCCTTGGAAAAGGGTATATGTCGTGTAAAAAAATATTAGTTTCTCGCTACTTTTACATTTACGATTTGGCGGAATTTGTCAGATAAAAACGAATGTAGAGTAGACTTTTTTGTCTGCTTTTTACACGACGTATCCCCATTTCCTAGGGACAGTCACAAGTAATGTGTTGGTCAGGCAAACCTCTTGTAGCGTTGACTGTATTGTTTCCACATATAATTTTTGCATGTTTTAAAAAAAAGTTATACATTTTTTAAGTTTTATGATTTCTTGTGTTTATTAACGAGTCGTATATATATTTTTTGTTTGTTTTTGCTTTTAACAGGAATATAAGTAACNATTTTTTAAGTTTTATGATTTCTTGTGTTTATTAACGAGTCGTATATATATTTTTTGTTTGTTTTTGCTTTTAACAGGAATATAAGTAACAATGAGCTTGAGAATGTACCGGAGGCAAGACTGTCCAAACTTAAACACCTCCAAGAGCTGTAAGATATTCAAAAACATCCATCATTCCACAACTTCTCCTTTCAAAAATTCGAAACACTTCTCTCTCTTTCTCTCTCTCTCTCTCCCACTCTTTTCAACACCCTTATGAATTCTTATACAGTGCAATCTGTCTATAAAAGACAGCCCGACAAAAGAGTCTGTCTATTAAAACCATCTTTTCTGTCGACGAAACTGTATTCAAACCCATGTATATTCCCAACTCATTATAAGAAACATGCTGCATCTCTCCCTTGGGTGCCTTTTATAGACAGATTGGACTGTAATTCTAATTAACTAATTTCACACTTTGCACTTAATCATTTCCTTCTCAGTAGTATCCATCCAAACTTTTCGGTTAAGAATACTGCTAAGATGCAAAACAAAAGTTATTTGAACCGGCTGTTGTATTTTTAAAAAAATATCTCTTGTTACAAGCCGTATCACCATGACCACCAACGAACATACGAAAAAATAGAATTACCAGCTTGATAACTTGTTCCTTGCCAAGATGATCTTGTCTTGAAAAGGAATCTTTTACTTCTAGCCCCGGAGGCTTGTAGCTCTGGTGGATAGGAAAAGGATGTGTCTCACAACAAGATATTCATTTCCAGTCCACCGATCCCTTGTTCGAAAGAAAACAGCCGAGAAGTAGTGTGTCAGTTGCCTACTCCCTTACCTGCTCGCCTCTCTCGACATATTCTTTCTCGTCAACTACAAAACTGGCCCAGCTGGATTACAATATTTATATCGCTCCCTGATTCCACCAACCAAATCATCATCGTACATGAACACAATAGCCCAAGATATCAATGCTCGCTCACACTATCTCCCCAAAAGAAATATTCTTTTGAACAATGACAGCGATTTCGATTGAAATTTCCTTTTTCTCTTCATCATTTCCATTTTAAAGTTTTCTTTTGTAATTCATTTCTCTTAAAAAATATCTTCCAGCTGGCTTCATTTTCACCTCTGAAAGCGTACTACACCGTTCTCTGACGAAGAAGGCCCCTTATTGTGACTTTGAAGGGCTTACGAAACAAATGCTAATAGTAATAGTTTTACACACTTTTATTTTCTTCGTCTTTTTTTTCTTACAAAAATTATCACACGCTGATACATCTTTCAGGACAAGCAACCATGACGGAAAAGACGTTTTGCTATTATTATCACGGACAAGGAAATACATATTTAAAAAAAATAAAATCCCATTTGGAAACATAAAAGCTTATTCATTGTGTAACAAGACACATGTGGCTGGTTTCACTCCTTTTTATATTTTTTATTTTTTGAAACCTTTTTTCCAATCTACTCAAGGCACACAAAAAAAAACAGAAAACATTTTCGAATCCAATTAATAGCTTGCTGTTAAAGAATAAAAATATATTGCATTTTGAGTAGCACCTCGAGAAGAAAAAAAAATAAACTTGAGGCATGTCTTCTTCCCAACAAAATAATCATTTGTTGCTTTTCATTACTCCCTCCCTCTTTTAAAATTCAAAGCGTGTAAAATATTTTTTTTTAAACGAAGACGAAGATATGACGATGAAGCAAAATCTCTTGTCAAGCTAATCTCGATAAGTTATGTAACGTAACACCATATTACAAAAAAAATTGTGACATATCTACGCCGAATATCCCTTTTCTCTATTATAAATTTTTTTATCGCTTTGAGAGGGCAGCAGCGCAAACCCCTCTGCATCTTATCAGTTTAGACAGAACATGACTTTTAACACAACAACGTTGCGTTTCACCTCGGCCGAGGAGTCAACCAGTCTTTAACGGCTGTACATCTCTAATCTTTTTTATTGGTTGTAAAAAATGTGAACTCTGCATACAATCAACTACAGAGTTACAAACGATTATCTTTTTTTCTGTTTTTTTATTACAAGGACAACGCAAAATGATACAACCTGCAAAGCTTTACTACAAGTGCGCTTGAATAAATGTGACTGTCCCTAGGAAAAGGGGATATGTCTTATTTTTAAAAAACAAACGAGAAAATCGACTCTAAATTTTTGATTTTTGCTGAGAAATATGCCAAAACGCATATGGAAAAGTAGAAAAATTAGTTTCTCGCTACTTTTACATTTCAGTTTTGGCATAGTTGTCAAATGAAAACGAATGTAGAGTAGATTCTCTCGTTTATGCGACATATGCCATTTTCCTAGGGACAGTCACAAATTTTCATCGTACAAAAATTCTAACATTTATGTCCTAACTAACTATCCTCTGTTCAAGTCGCTATGTCCTAAAACTCTGTACATTGTAAATGGCAAAACCGGACAGGTCGTCGTGAATGCACATGACTATAATTCTAATAGGTTTTAATAGGGCATCTCTGCTTTCTTTTAAATAATATTTGTTGCCTTGTTGTCTACCAGCCAAAGAGAGTATTTCGGAACAGAGAGTTCTTTGTGTGTCATTTTGAACCGCACCCGAATCATAAAAACCTGGGACAATTGAAGGG
>VICI01000585.1:0-34617 GCA_019593645.1 Akabosia matsudoensis
TGCTTCGAGGTTTTCTTCAGTTCTTTTATGCAGATGAGTAGAGCCCGGCGGAATAGATCAAATCATATTTTTGTATGATTGTCCTATGAACGTAAGATTAAACATTCATCCAAAGCATGACTTTTGGAGACTTTTGGGAGGCATTTGATAGGTAATATTTTGCATTTTTGGACCCTGATAGGTAATATTGATATGTCGTATCCTATTTCGGCGATTTGAAGGTAATTTTTTATGACACTCTTTGTTGTGGTTTGCCGTCGGTATTACTGTGATATTTTTAAACCCGAAACCATTGGTGTTGACGGTTTCTAGCAATGAATGCAGTGTTTATCGCTCAGTTGACCATTTCACGATTCGTACCACCGGTGAATGCTTAATTGTTCACGGTAAAAATTGTGTGCCCTACTGCATTTGAAACCGTTACTTGTAATTGCATTTGTTAACCTTCAATGCCTTACTCCAGTCCTTGATACGAAAGATAGGCAAGAGTGAGGCTAAAAATTTTAATCATCTCCGAGGAAACAGTGTATTGCGGTGTAAGTTTAGTACTTATTTTCGTAACCCCCTAACCGATTTGATTTCTACTGCTTTCTTTAACTAGGTTTTGCGTTATTTAGATATGTTTCGTTGAGATTCAGTGCGGCAAGAAGAATCAGTTGGCACAACATGTCAATTCAGGTAAACACAAGAAGTCACTCCAATGGTCAGCCTTGCACCAGACAGTCGTGGATCGGCCGCACACAAATCATGAGTTCTATCTGGCACTTTGCTTAGCTTACACGGGATCAAACATACCATTTGTTAAGCTGGATAATACTAAAATTGAAGCTAGGTCCCTACCACTCGATGATGGTGTTGACACAATCCAATGCTGCGAGACACCGTTGGGACTAGTTAAAACTACACATGGCAGGGACTCGAGTCCGTACTAAACAAGAATCCTGCACTTGAAACTATGTTTAAAATATATTGTGTTTTAAAGACGAAGAGGTCGCCGCAGATATCGATTGGGCCATCGTTTTAGCCATTAAATTTGCTCCTTTTTCTTCTCCGAAGTCGAGCGAAGCTTCAGCATGTAGAAAAACATTGAAACCGACATGGGGAACAGCTTTTTAACGGAAAACTTATAAAAAAGCATTGTCTGTCATTAGAACTTGTCTGTAAAGCTTGATGTTAAATCTGAGTTCAGATCACTTCATTTGATAGGTAATATTTTAGGTAATATTTCGACCCTTTTATAGGTCATAAATGCCTTCATATTTTGGCACTTGATAGGTAATATTCTGCCGGGCTCTACAGATGAGGAACTTTATTGTTTGTGTTCAGCTGATCGAAAAAACAATCATTAAATCATAAAAAACTAGAGAAAACCCTCAAAACTTTGTCTGCGAGTGTGCGCTTTGCCTTGCCACACATCCAATAGCGCGCCNCATCCAATAGCGCGCCATTTAATGCTGTGGAAGTGGTCCAACTCTGATTTTTGCAACATAATTTTTACGAATATGTAATCACACTTAGGTAGAGCTATGGAAATGACAATCGGCACCCAGTAACACACATTACACCTCGCGACCTTTCCTAGTAAGTTAAAGCTTCGTAATAACAGTTCATGATAAATTCATTAGGTGACGAAGTATCATGCATCAGGAATGGTCAATCCGCCAGAAATTTCACCAGGGTATTTTTTTAAGTTCTCAAGAAGTACACTTCCTTCGGTTTGTTCCTAATTCAATTGAACTCAGTATAGTTTCTTGCTTACATTAAGGACTCTCAATACAAAATTGGTTCGTTTTCAGATAAGCGCTGTAATAGTTACATTTCTGCTCGTTCTGCTACAATTTGAAGTGAAGGATGAAAATCGTGATCTCCGAGGAAACGTTATAATAAAAGCTAATACGGCCGTTTGAGTAGACTAGACAATTCCAGTTCAGTCATCACAATAGGTCAATTTAATTCATTTTATAAACAAACTTACATTCTCTTATGTATTGGAAATTAAACTGCAATTATTAATTAAAAGTTCGAATTTTGATGATTGAATTTTCGGAATGAAACGTTTTGTATTAACAAGTATGCAAAATAGCTGTACATATAAACTGGCTCTCAATTTTCTTTACATGTGTAATCCTAACCACGTAACTAAAGTAACTATTTAAACTCTCTACTACTTTTGTATTTTACTCACTACCAGTACATCCTAAAAACTGAAAACGTAACTACATACATGTACACATACATACATACGTGCAGCAAAAAAGTATACAGAATGAATATTCACCAGGCTAAGCACTACTACATTGACTATGTTGAAAGCAAGAATTGCAATTAAACTGTTCCCAATACTAGAACAAAGGAACAGATATAATATTACTTCACATCATGACTCACTAGCCGTTCCAATTTTACTTGAAGTACTGAGCTTGCCCACATTATTAACGTTTGGACTATCAGCCAGTCGACTCTCTTTCACCTGTTGAGCTCGTTTGTTCTTATCTCTATTGAAATCAGCGTCTGTCGTATTGCAAATGTAGAACGTAGAGAGATCCCCGTATAATCGATTCCAACTAAAGACAATTTTGGTAGTTTGACGAAACGGCTATTCGAGAGATTCGATTCGATATTCGATTTTCTCATTGTCCATATCCCGGAACCGAGTTTTCTTTTCACGTTGGCATTGGGCTTTGTGATGGTGCGTTGTTTTTGTCCCGTTTTCAGACAACCTCAACTCGAATTAAGTACATTACTTACTTAGGCAGAGTGCATTGTTAATGATCCACGCTGTATTATACTGACTTAGGCAGAGTGCGTTGGCAATGATCCACGCTGTAAAAGCCACTAGAGGCCGTCCGTCCAGCTCCGACGGCAGATGGGAGTTTACATTCTCGGGCTTCAACCGGAAGACTTCGGCAGCAAGAAATCGAGGTGGAAAAGTCCCTCTTATTACTGGAGGAAGAGGAGGAGGAGGTGCAAGCTACTCGAGCTTTAAAACTGAGGGAAGTGGTCATGAGATTATGTAGTATAGGCTTTGTCTGAAATTGTCCAGGAAGGGTGGAGGACGAGTCTAAAACTTGTAATCGTATGAATGACAATAATGAAGTCGTAATAGGCTGGTGTGACATCTCAATATCACCAGTACGGATCATTGTTCGATCAACAATCCAACGAATTCGGCTACAAAATTCCATGATGTTTTTTCAAATTCCTCTGTTTATTCATGTATCTTTATGGTTTTTCCTTAAACTACAATAATAGAATCATTCCATAGAATATATGTATTTATTCTTTTATACAATGCAGTATAATAATTCAATTAAGATAAATACATAATAATATAACACCTTCATATTTTATAACCTTACACAATTTTCTCGACAGCACAGCATATTTTTCTTTTTTATGTTACGTCATAACGTTTAAAGTCATCTCTTAAATCTTAATGTGTATCTCATTAAACACGTTCATCCCAAATACCTACACGGGTTTGATTGTAAATTACAGGTTGTAAATACCATACAATTTCGTACAGGACTACCTTCATTGTATGCAGCATACTATTAGACATGTACAATATACAAATACATATATATGGGTACATACACAATATTATAGACAAACACTTTCGGAGAACAATGTTCATCTCACTGAATAAACAGAGTGGTACACACTCATCAACATATAGAATATACTTTGTGATCATGAATACTTTGTAAATTACCGGAAGGAACTAAGATAACATTTTTATTACTATCACGATTTATTATTTCTGTAAAGCATACAACAAATTACCAGACTGAGAAGTGTATTACTTGAGCCACTATTGAATATTGACTGAATAGATTTGAGAGTGGTTTTACTCAAATAATACGGCTTTCCAATCTTCACAATTTTTTCTGTAATTATTAAATGCAGGAAATCTCCGAGGAAAATAAAAATTACTTTCATCCCGCTTATTTGTTCGCGTATCGGAAATAAATTCATCCATACAGTGGCTCAGCAGATACTGTCCACTGTACAGACAATTTATTTAATTTGTGGCGGCTACAAATCTTAATCTTTACCTGACACAAGTACTGGATGAAACATTTTTTTCGTTTGAGAGTCCCAAAAATCAAATGGCAATTATAAAATTACCTGATTTTTTTTCAAAGGAAAAATAAACTTGTGTCAGCTTCAAGATTAGAAAAATTAACCGGTATTTGCATGCTTTAATTAGCCTGAAATATGCAAATACCGTTCACGATTTCGATAACCATTTCTTACACACATCAAACTGTGGCTGAAAGTAACCGAGCCCCATACTTTCTCCGGAGAGGAAAATAGCCAGAACAACATACGTCGATTTGACCACTTAATTTTGCCACCTACTGCAAAACCTTTGTCTTCTTTTTGTTTTCGTTGTGGACATTCATTAGATGTTTAAATTAGGTAAAGACTGGCTGGCAAACCTATTCCATCGTGACTTCACTATTTTCATGCATCAAACACAGGAATATGCTTTCACCCCGTATTTTTGAGCCGCTAAAAACATATTCTTGTGTATCATTCCTGTTATTCCCTGAATATTTTTGCGCATTTCTTAATCTTTCAAAGATTTTGCAGTAGACTATCACTTTTACAGAAAAAACTGTTCCTTTCATTACAGGTATACATTGCATTTTGTATGTTTTGATGTCATTTTTTTCAATGCAAGTAGGTTACATTATTACTTGTTTTCTGACTAGTTTTCATGTTTTACAGTTAAACTTTACCTGAACGACTTAAGTTTGCTGATATTACACATGAAAAGTTTTTGACTCATTTTTAAAATACAACTTTGGATGACCTGTACTCACAGAAATGCACGCAAGCACATTATTACTTTTTATTTGCTGATTATTTCGTCAACCAAAGTGTCTACAGTTGATTTTTACTCGTTTCTCATGAATTATTTTGTCAATATTTCCGTTTGACCGATTTTGCTTTGGTTGAAACATTTCTCTGGTCAATCATTTGTCAGATAAACGAAGATTCTTTTTGAATTGGTTCGTTGATGGAATAGACGGTAACTCTGGAACCACCTTCAACAATTTTTAAAAAAGGACATATTTCGTTCTTTGAACCTTTTTTCGATGATTACTTTCAAGTGAAACTAAAAGAACAAAATCATGCGAGGATCTCGGATTTAAATCTCGGCCAGGACTGACCGGGATAGTAAGAAAGTTGCCTTGCCCTGCTTATAATTCCTCGCAAATTCAATCGTTTTTGGGGGACAAGTTTGATCGCGGTATATATTGCTTCAAGAAAGATACATTTTTAAGATGGAAAGAGGGTCACAATCTTGATATTTAACTTTCTGGGATTTTTTCTCTTGTTTCGTTTGGGAGAGTATTTAACCCGTTATCGGAAAAGCTGTACTTGTCGTGAACTCATTACTATAAATAATTATTTCACCGCTCGCACAAAAGATAAACATTGGATGACCACCAGTTTCTACTTTACGGTAACATGTTCATCGGCATTATGCATTATTTGTTAAAATCGGTATTAAAATGCATGTAGCAATATAGACTGATATCTATATTTACGAAACTAAAAATAAAAAATTTATCGATATAACATTCTCGCCAAGATGGCCAGGAGTGTTTTTTCTTTTGCACGGATTCCACCGTTATAATACTTGTATAAGTCATATTTCGGAATTAATTCTGAACGCACTCTGTTTTGCAAGGGACATATTAAGTTGGCAGTTTCAAAATTGGGGACCATCGATATCAATAGCATATCCTTTCGATTACAAAAACTGAAAGCAGTTATCATTTGTAGTATTCAAGAGTTTGTATGCTCGACCTGGGAATTCTCTCCATTTCGTAAAAACGCTTTGAGGTATTTTATTGGAGTACTTAACATATGTTTTTAAAAAGAAAACCATGCTATTTTCTACCTTACGCGTGTACTTCGTAACCAGCATGCTTTGTATCGTTTAAAACACTAAATTGTATTAAAAGTTAAAATTAAGTGACATTCCACTCTTGTATCGTGCTGGCTTCATAGGACCAAACTCCAGTGACTGTTTAAAATGTAAGGGAGAGGAAACACGTTTCCAAATGTAGAACAAGTAGTAAAAATCTTTCGTTTTTAACTAGAAGCCTCTCCATATTTATCGTTTCCTATAATCACCATTTCTTTCCCGATTTTTCATACCTTACGTAGAATATATTTGACATTTTATGTCATCATACAAAAATTAACCAAGACTGTTTAGTATGGAGGCTTATACGAACCATTATTTCGTGATTCCCTTCTGACGTAGTGCTAAATGTCTAGTGATACTAGATAACGATAGCTTATAAACAACTTTTGTGTGCGCTTCCGGTGCTGCTGCTGTATAACATTCTTCCAAACGTACATACGATGTACGAGGACTTAAATACAAAGCAAAATTGGATGTTTTGTGTGTGATTACACAAGAGATTGTAATGATGAGGCTAGAAAACAGATGAACTATTTCCAAACATTGGAGCGATCATTTGATCAATGCAACTGTGAAAGTGAAACATAAGTCACACAGTAGTGGCTAGTTCCACTGTCAAAACTTGGGACTTGGCATATTTTCCATCGTATATTTCAGTTTTTTCTGCTCAACATTTTGGACGTACCCTGCTAAAAACTTCAGGTATGGGTTTGTAACGAAAAGTGTAGTACAGAATTACTGGACGAGTAATTTCTGATTTACTACACACACATGAGCAGGAAAACATGGAGGAATGCAATTTTTGAAAAATGTGTATTCGTCATATTTTCAAAACGTTAAAAAATATATTACTTTAAGCAAAACTCTATCAGGTTCCTTTCCAACTCCTTCTCTTGGTTTCCTCAAATATTTGTTCTGTATATCACTTGATCAATACCTGTATCTTATTTTCATCACTTTGAAAATCTGCTTTACCTCGTCCAGTGTCCGTTTACGTGTATGACAAATAATGTTTGTTTTCCATACAAACACTTCTTTGCATCATTTCGTGAAAGAAAAGTCAAGAAAACTGTTTTCATTTACAACTATGCCAATCTGCTACGCTAAGATGCACGCATAATAAATTAGAAGTAAAATTGAATTACACGATTAGATTTCAGTTAACTTATTGTGATTAACCTTTTCGCTTCCTGGTTTTGTTTTTCTTTAAATTAGCATGAAAATCTTGTGTTTTTCGTTCTAACAATATACTACATACATTGATTGTTGTTTTTATCAGCAATTGAACTGCTGCACCAAAGGAAATCCACGATGAATTTTACAGTATCGGACTCTACCGAACACAATGACAGTATTTTTGTTTTCGCTTATGTAAGAAACACAAAAACGTTGAGTAGTAAACATATCTAAAAAGAATTAGCGTAATTATGTTATTCTCACTGCCAACACATGAAAAAACACATGATTTTTGTTTGGTTGTAAGTTTCCTGAATGTTTTTCAGTTGTTCAACTATAAATATAGATGCGTAAAAGTACATTTTACTTACGTTTTCAATATATACAGGAAGAAATTCAAGAATAAAATAACCATGATCCACAGCGGAAGCGACCTATACGTTCGGTTTATCGTAGTTTATAAAAACAAAACGATAAAAAAATTATATCGTTATATAAAAAGGATGCGACAGAAATACAAAATATAAAATGTGTATGTATTTACAAGTATGAATTTTCCTTTTCACGCGCAATATGCATAGATTGTTTGAAAAATAGTCTATGTATATTCAAATTTCGCTTTCTCTTACTCGTTTAACATTTTGTAAAATAATTGTACTCTTGTCGAGTTACAAAAACTCTCACTGCAGCAACCTACGCAGAACGCAAGTGAAGATAACGACTGGTTTTATCAATCATGACGAGTGCTCGCATGAGGCGAAAATTTAAAAGAAGACATTGTCAAATGAAGAGTCGTTGTATTTCAAAATTCTATGCTGATTTTTTGCAGGCTAAGCACTATTATAGTTCACAATATATAAAAGACATAGCGAAATCAAGATTGGGCTGTTTTGCTGGATTATAAACTTAATTGTTAAAAAGATACTTATGTTAGAAAGCCTTTTATTTTCTTACCTACCACTTGTATGTCAATCAAGTGTACAAAGAATGCGTTTTTAATCTTTGATCTCTTCTTCATGGCCCGATGGTCGTACTGCCCATTAAATTATCGAATTTTAATGACAACATATTGAGTCACTGGTAGGTTTTATAGGTTTTTGAAGTGTTAAGTTTGCTATATTCGAAGAAAACGAGAATTCACAGAAAATTTGGAATTTGTATCTTCTTTGGGAAATTTGAGAAGGGAGCAAGTAGTGATGTTTTCCTAAAGTTTCAAAGTTTACATATCATATGTATCAGTAATAGGTCCGGTATACTTTTAGCTAGTTACATATTGTACGCCTCGTTGTGTGTAAATCTTTCGTAGTGGTAGTTTTACAAATATTTTTAGATGTTATAGCATTAATATGAATATAAAATTATACATAGTGGTAATAAAAGTAGAGACAACTTTAAACACCACCACCTTACACAGTTTCTCTTGATAGGAAGATGCCTTTCAAATTTCCCTTTCTTCTCATGAATTTCATTCACTACAAAAATTCCAATTTCAACATGCATACGAGCAAACACACTTTAGGAGAGAGAAAATAGTTACTGACAATGCCAGTTTTGTTTTCGTTTATTACTTTTCGAAAACGAGATCGTGTGGTGATAATTAGCTAAAATATAATGATTGTTCAACCTCGTCAGACTGTTGAATATCAAATCGTTTCCAGTGGAACATCTCCTATCCCAACGCTTGTGAACTGTTGTTTAACGTTTGCAGCCAATAATCCCTCTCTTTCTTTAGAACAGTAATAATGACAATTTATCCAAACAATAATCAAAACGTTAGATTGCTGACGCTAAATTACTTCCCATAATGTGTTAGAATATGTTGCCCACAGTAAAGATAATAAATATTTTTTGTGACTAGAGTACCAGTGTGTGTTTTGTGATTACTTTTCAAGTTGAAACTAATGTACTCATAAGAACAGTGAGATAATAATCATAATGTTTAGAGAAGAATCATAAAGAGAGCAAACGTGTATACTAATGTACTTCTAAAAATTTACCACCTATAAACCTATAGTACTAGCAATTTATATGTTTTACTTCCATCATAGATTATGATTCTATAATCCTGTATTTTTTAATAATACTGATATTACTTCAGTTACCATTTTGTCCAGACAAAGAGAATTAGTATTTGTTTTTAATGTTATTATTACAAGAAATATTTCCCTTACCTATTCTTTGTTTTATTATGAATCACCATCAAAACCAACCTAATTGTCATTTCACTCATCATCATCAGTGCAGAGAGAGATAAAAATGCTCAAAACTAATACGAACATGTTATTTTCGGTGAGAGTCAACAAAGCATTCAAGTTTGTTACTGAAGAACAGAAATCCACAGTGTGTATGTGTATAATGTGTTTTTTGTGTGCGCCTTGTTATGTCTACAATTCGTTGTTGCTGAATGTACTTTTTGTGGCTTTTCATAACTTAAACATTTGGTTAGCTCTAAAAAAGGATATAGAAGAAAGTCCTGAAAAGACAGGAAAAGTAAGAGAGGTCGACATGAAAAGTGTTGATTATACTTTTCTTTAAAATATTTTTGGAGTTATGCAGAAATATCTTTGTCGGCTAATTACCGAGTAGAAATATCTTTCAAAAGGTCAACTTGGTTGTGTGCGTATTAGATGCACTAAGTACTCACTCAATTGTAAGTAGTTAAAATTGGCAGTATGTAGTATGCATTCAATGTGGTATGACTGTGTGCGTTTTTATATCTCAAACAAGCCGCACGTAAGCATTTAATATGACGAGAAAAACGAAAAGCTTTTCATTTCCCACCGAAGACGCGGCTATACAAATGTCTTATTACGGATTTGATAGACTTGTCTGTGTGCGCGTTCTTACTTGGTGTATGTTTTATCCATCATTTATTTTGAATTTGTCGTTAAGAAATAAATGATGCACTTTTTCCTGGTGCGTTTCAACAAGGCCTAACGTTTCTCAAATTACAGTAGAGTAGATGATGCTTAAACCAATACTTAGCGAGTTACCCACAACAGCGTATAAAATTGGAATGGCTTACAGTTGGAAATGAAAAGAGCAACAAGAGTAACCTAAAAATAATTTTGTATTGCTGCAAGTAAAGCTACTTAAAGTTTCTGAGTTTAGCCGACAATGTATAACTATTTAGAAGGCAGATGGGGCAGAAAAGTCTACATCAAGCAAACGGTCAATCATAAGTTTAATTCATTGACACACGCCAACTTTTCTTGTCTAAACACCTGAGACTATCGTATATCCGAAGATAATCTACGGAGAGGTGTACCCCTTTTTACACTATACACATCTGTGGCGTTCAAAAACGATCCGTTTCATTCCCTTTTAGACTTCCCTCATTGTAATGTTGTTGTTTTTTGTGGTATATTTTGGCAACTTGAAAGAAATACTGAGATGTATAACATGTGTAGAAATTACACCAAAAAAATCTTATAGACTATTACTACGAAAGTTAAATCGTAAAAACCGCAAGGCGGAGAAACGTCTAAGCTTATAGCTCTCCGGTCTAGTTTTAGTCGCGAGCATGTAATATAAGTATTTTGTGTTTTTTTATTCCTCATGGCAAGTTTTCGTTGTTACTGTTTTTGGAGAGTATATTGCAAAAAGAATCAGGACAGGACAAAACGGTTTGAGTTTTCAACTGCCATTCATGAAAAATATAGTGCGTTTGCTAGAAACTGTTTAGAAATAACTATACCTCAGACGAATTTCTAATACACAGAAGAAGTCAGTTGTTTTGTGCGTGGCACTCTTATTCGAACGCGGAGAGGGTAGCAGGAAGACAAAGAAAAGGTTTTGTGGTGAGTTTTTCAGTAACTGCTCATAAGATAGAGAAAGCTACCATGCAAGCTGTACGAATTATGTTTAGAATCTTTCAGAGCTTACGGGTCGTTTCTTCTTCTTTTTCAATCTGAGAGGGCATTTCTGTTCGACATATTATGACAAGATAGTTTGTCAAACACAAAGTAATAACTTCGAAACAAGTGACTTCTCATACGCTTTAATAGAAGTAGTTAGTGTAGATTGTATCGGTATACTTGAAGTTGAAAAAATTATGTCTAGTGTTATTTATGATGACTACGTACAAACTGGTGTTGTAGCTGAGGAGGGTTGAATTATTCGTATCTGCGTGTGTGTGTAGAGTAGAATGATCTGGCACAGAAGATTGAATGATGACGAAGTGAAAAGCAATGGGATGATCTGATGATATTCACTTTCTTTTTGGTTTGATGTTAAAAATAGTGTGGGATTCCCTAAGGGAAGCCACACTTTTACTCGGGCTCTGAAGAGAGTTGTGATGTTGTTGGAGGTGTAGGTGAAGGGCAAGTGGCTAAAGGTGACATCACGGCTTCAGTGTTGCGGCGTTTTATTTTGGTCTTCTTCAACATTGTTGCCTGAGTTTTTGAACAAAAACATTAAGTTGCGCTCCAGTTGCTAACGTTTACTTCAGACAGAAAATTATTACCTTAAGAGCGGATTTGAGGACGACAACATCACCTGGGCTTTGTATCCACGGTTCTCCATCGACCTGAACTGGGAGATCGGTGTTTAGACGGATTTTTATATGACCTCCTTGAGCGATCCGAGTGGCGGATCTAAGTCCTGATTGTATTTGGCCTAAATGTACGACTCCCGTAACACCAACAACTTCCAACATTCCATCCCAATGATTTGGCTTGCTGAATTGGTCTTCCCGCTCAGGACCCCAAGGGTTCGCTCCAGAACCCCAGCTAAATATAGACAACGAAAAAAGTTTTTATAGATTTTTTTGTAAAAACCGGATATCAAAAAAGTTTTTCCTTTTCCCGGTGGCATCAATAC
Source organism: Akabosia matsudoensis (assembly GCA_019593645.1). NCBI lineage: Eukaryota > Metazoa > Arthropoda > Collembola > Entomobryomorpha > Paronellidae > Akabosia > Akabosia matsudoensis. Next base: position 11,948 of record VICI01000585.1, read on the forward strand.
TTAAAACGAAATCATTATCATCTTTACCTTAATATATTGAGGATAATTATCCCTTCAACAGGTGGTAAATCTATATGCTTCCCGTCCACTTCCAACCTAATCTCTTTGTGCAGATCCTTGCATAGCTTTTTGGATACCATTTTACGAATCCCCATCTTTACGTATACACCCTTGTTTCTAATTCTTGAAGTAAACTTGTTGGGATTCTCTTCACGGGCATTGTGAAAGTCTAGACAGAGATCAGCATCTATTCCAATGCCAAAGTAGTTGTTCATCACATAAATTGCGGTATTATCCTCGCTTTGAGCACTTGCTCCAACTTGTACTATAGATTAAAATTTAGGAAATTAGTTTTCTTTTGTAAATTTTCAGGAAAGGATATTTAAAAAGTTGAATGCGAGCTTGACGAGATAAAAACAAATCTAGATGCTTTTTGAAATCACATACATGCTTGATTAACAGGCATTTTATCCTCGGCTTTTTCATCAGGGTGAAACACAACAGTCCACCTGTCCAACCTGATCTCCTCCGCATCAATAACATCCTTTAGTAGTGTCATCACATCTTCCTCTCCAGTATAGCCAGGTCCCCATCGTAAAACCCTCGCGAGATCATTTCCTGTTCCAAGGGGAATAATAGCACAAGGCGGGGAGGAACACTCAGAGTCCTGACCTACATTATCCAAGCACTGAAGAACCCAACCGATCGTTCCATCTCCCCCGCAAACCAGTATACGATAATTTGTAATATGTCGGAAGACATAGAGGCCTGGGAGTGGACCACCATGGTCCAGATCAAAAACTTGATACGGATTTAGTAGCTTTCGGAACGACGCAATCAGCTCAAGTCCCTGGCAGCCTCCAGATTTGACATTGACAAAGACCAGTAACGGGGTCACTCCATGGGGAATCATCGGCGGGGCAACTGCTGGCAACATTAGCACCAACAAATTCTTTTCTTCATGTACAGACTCCTGCAGTTTGTAGAATACTTGTACTGCTTTATCGGCATCCTCATAGGTTATCACTAAACTACCATACTCGTAGTAGATTGGACCAATTTGGTTGAACTTGTTTTCACGACCCATAAACTCGAGGAGAATGTTTTCATACTGACGCTGATTCAGGTTTGGCGTGAGATTGCCAACGTATATGGCAACTGTGGAACCATGCGGATCTTCAGCGCATTGCATGTGGAATCTGATGTGTTCCATTAGTCGAACTGAATCTCGCGCGTGCTCTTTTAGCATCACCCAGGGTTTGTCGTCTAGTTCTAGGACGACTTCTTTCACTCCACCTAGTCATTAAAGTTAGGTTCTTAGAACAAAATCTTCGATACAATGTAGTTTCATACAATAAAATATAACTCAGTACCTCTCTCGATAACCACTTTTTGTAATCGATAAGAAGACTTTGTTTCTGGATCCAGGCCAAACTGATCCAGCGCTGCTGCAATCAGCTCAGCCACTGTTGAGTCGTCCGTGACATGCACTGTGGCTAAACTTTGGGCAGTTTTCAGTCGACCAGCGAAGACTTGCACGTCCCCAGAACGAGCTTCGTTCTCTCTGTACATTTTGTTACGAAAAACATGCTAATTAAGATAACGTAGGAAGTATTGAAGGAAGACAACTTTCCCCGTAAAGTACTTCTTTTACCGGAATCTGATATATACGGAAGGTCGCCGCCCATCTCGCCTTCTCAAATGCAGGATAGGATGAGGGTCTTCTAAAGGAATATCACCGTCTGCCGGGTCACCTGCTGCATCACTTAGGAAGTAATTTTCTATTGGTTTCGTGATGTGGAATGCACGGAGTGCTGCAGCAAGTAGTTGATCCACACTTGCTGTCCTCGAGATCCTAATCGGTCTGAACTGCCGTCTCTGAAGCCCCTGATTGCCATCATACACCTTGACTATTTCCTCATCCTTGTCTTTATCCTTGTCATGACTTTTTCCATGGGATGATGGGACATTTGAATCTGACTCCGACTCGCCTTTGGTCGAAGCAAGTCTCGTGTCCCTTTCTCCACTGCTAAAGTCTTCCGAGGGACTTGGTGCTGTTAAAAATCATTCCAGAAAATGCCTTAGCCCTTAAATTTTATGTACATTTAAGGCAAAGTGAGCTTTGTAGTACTTATCAATACTTTCGACCCTTTGCCACCCCTTAGAAATATAATATTTCTCCAGTAAGAGTGAAGTTGTAGTACTGATTCTAGTGTTTTGATTTTAAGCAATACCGTTATTATTGACACAAAAGCGGCAAATAGCAAGATCGCGACGAGTAATAACATAACAATAACACGGCCCGAAAAAGCATGCAACATTATCATCTCCGTCGTACTCCGCCCTAGGCTGCTGTTTTTTCTCGAATCTCAAATCCCATCTCTTCCTCTTGTAAAAACTTTCTTCTCATCGTCAGCAGGGGTAGGTTCAGGTAAACAAAACCATAAAAACTGTGCGAAAGAGGATCCTCTCGTTGTCGCTTATTTTTCCCTTCCGCTGAATTACAACAATTTTGTATGCGCGCATATAGCCTTATATTAAAAAATTCCATTTTCTTCTACTACTGCTCATTGCACCTTTACAACTATAAAAGTTAAAGTGACAAAGAAAAACTTTGTGATGAAATTATATCTAGCATTTCTACACAGTCCTTTCTAGACATAACAAAATAAAAATCTTACCAGCAAACTTAAACTGAAAAGGATTTTTTGGAAACATAACAAGCTTATTGGTTATGCTGAAACTGCCACTTTTCTTCCTTAGAAGTTGTCGCTGTTGCGGATACTCTTCTTGCTTCTGTTTCTTTCTTCGGCAACATAATTCAAACTCCTCTTGTTGGAGGAATGACGTACATTCTATAAAGCGTGCAAACAAATCAAAAGAGTTATGACGTACCATAAGCAAACAAAAAATGAAATACTAACATATATGCATAAAATACAAAAAAGAAAAACACATATTGATACTTCTACTCATATCACATCAACGGAAAAAAAACTTCCTAAAAAAACAAGTGGTTCTGAATTTCCTTTGCTCCTCGCTCTCTTCTCTAGAAACTTTCAATTGCTTTTACTATTTTTACTCACACTTCTTCTGCACAAAAAAAAAGAGGTATCGATAAGTTTCAACAGCCCAACAACGAAGCAATATTCAAAGAAAATAAAGCAAAGCATGATATATAGTTTTTCCATGAGAAAACTTTCCCCATACCTAGAAAAGTTGTGAAAATGTTATATCAAATAGATTAAAACAGAATTTCTGCATGGGAAATACAAAATCAAACGAGTATTGGACTACAGCTTCTTATAACACACAGACAGTCAGTCAGACAAGAGTAAAAGAGAGAGAGAGAGAGAAAAAAAAAGTTAAGTCATAAGTACATAGACTCTTCACATTTCTTGTTTCTTTTTCATCTTGTTCGATAGACAGAGTGAAAAAGGTCATATGTAGTATTTTTTTGGGAATATATGCACCCATTTCCAGTCTATTTTTAGCCCATTCTCTTCTCAGAATAACTGACACAACAAAATCTACTAGGGTAAAATTGACAAGAGGAAAATATAGTAAAGATGTATGGAAAGCGAGAAAGACGATTGATATGACGGTAGTGGTGATGAAGAGCTAAAAAAGGACAAAGTTCTTTAGTAATATGCAAGTAGCATTAGCATAGCTTTTTTTAACCTTAAACAAATTTTCTGCAAATGCTAACCAACCTTGATTAAGAAAAACAGACTCAAAACATTCCTTCCGACACCGTATTCAGAAGCAGAATTAATAGAGTAGATAATCGGAAACAAAATATCTGCACTGACGTTTCCCTCTTCATATTTTACGATTTCGGGATTTTGGGGATTAAAATTGGTCGGGAGATGAAAAAAAAGAAGATTTTTTCTGACAAAACGGACATGGGATCTTCGTTTTGGTTGGTTAACATATTTTTAATGCTTGAAATAACTACATAATGTTTCCCTTTTTTTATTCAGAATACCTAGCCAGAAGTTGCAGATGTTACGTTCATCTTCGTCATCGGAGGTGAGGTTGCCGTGTTTAGATGTTAGAGATATTCTTTTTTAGAGAAATAGGTGGAAGAAGAAACAGCCAATGCCTGAGAGAGGAGCTGTGGGGAAATTGTATAATGACGTGGTTGCCAGATTATTATTTTTGTGGGCTACAATGTGGACTACTTATAAACCAAACAGTTTTACATCTTTTTTCTTGTATCACCACTAAAAGTATAAAAAGATATACAGGGAATGTCTCATTAACCTGAAGTGAGAAAATGGGTGGACATGCTCGAGGAGGGAGGAAAAAAGTTGAACGTTCTCGCACTTCTCTCTCTACACGAAAGACGCTCAAGGTTTCCTTCGTCTGACAAGGAGAGAGAAAAAAGTGTTTATTTTTGTAACACTTTTAGCTAAAATTGGGTTTCGATAATGAGGAAAGGGTTTTATGTGTGAAAGCCTTTTTCCCCTTAGTTCCCTAGAATAACTTATTTCTTCTCTTCCCTTCTACTTATACTTGTCATTGAAACCTATTTACAACACGAAAGACGCTCAAGGTTTCCTTCGTCTGACAAGGAGAGAGAAAAAAGTGTTTATTTTTGTAACACTTTTAGCTAAAATTGGGAGAATACTATTTGTTGTCTAATAATGAAATTGCTTGCTTATACGATCTTACGCACACATGGGCAGCAAAACGGGATATGACTTGGAGTAGTGTGGGAGGTTGTGTTGTAACAGGCAAGATCACACAGAACGCTATAGCATGCGAGTTTCTTGGGTTTCGATAATGAGGAAAGGGTTTTATGTGTGAAAGCCTTTTTCCCCTTAGTTCCCTAGAATAACTTATTTCTTCTCTTCCCTTCTACTTATACTTGTCATTGAAACCTATTTACAACTACTGTGTCGATCATGGTGTAACCTTTAACATGTGTCATAATTGATTGGATTAGTGTTAATGAAGACCCAGTAGGACTGTGTAAGGAAAGTCTAAAGATAAGTGTGCCGCAGCGAAGATAGAAGGCGGGTTGCTCATTTGCAGAAATTCTATTTGTGTCCCAAGTGATTTCAAGACGAACATGTGAGACTCGCCAGGTTTGCGAATGAGTATTATTGTCTTTAACTTATTTTAGACAGACTCGTGATGAAATTGATGACGTGATGCCTGTGATATGGATATCTACAAAGGACCTTCAACTTTTACTCTATCTCGCTTATTGACAAGCTAAAGATAGAAAGACAATGACAATGAAACCTATGTTCAATGCTGGGTAAGGAAAAGGTCAAAGATGAACTCAACGCAGCAGCTCAACCGTTGCCTCTCTCGCTTCCATCCATACGAACGACCTTCCGACATGGAAAAGTTTTCTCAAATGCATATAGCAGAATAGTATGCGTCTGACGCATTTAAAAGCATAATTTTAATTTGCGTGTGCAAGATAAAACTTAAGCCCATCGTTTGCGAAACAAGCAAATTAAGTTACACAATAATGGAAAATCAACTCTAGTTACACTAGAATCCCATGCTGTTGTTTACAAGTTCGACACTTCTAGGGTGACACAGGTGTGAAAGAATAGGTTATATTAAGGTGGGACAAGGTGTTAGCCGTAGATACGCAAAGAACCTATTCACTCCTTTTGCTTGTTGATCACTTACGAATCGCAGAGCCTTCCCGGGGTTTCTTGGCAACTCCAAGAATTGTTTCCATAGAAATTTCTGTTCGTGGAATGGACACACAGTGTGGTGGTAGATAGATTGGCTCGAGAACCCCAAAGTTGCATTCTGGAGGTATTGACTTGTGGCATGCTGGATGCGCAGTGATTCCACACCATTCGCACCTGTGGGCAAACAATCAAAACAGACAAGTATAAAACATAAAGTTAACACGGTCTACAACGTCTACCTATACAGAAACCACGTCAAAGTAAATACATGGAGAGCAGACAGACTAGATGTGGATTGTGGGCGATCCTCAAGATAGCGTTATTCATGAATTTTTTATTCATCGTTGCTCATAAATTTTTACGATCCTCACATGTTCGAAAATAGCAAAGCACATACCACAGGTCTTGTTAATTCAATCTGTGCTTTCTACTCATCAACAAGAGTCCACAGACTTTTTTAATAATAAAAATGACTACAACTGTGGTAAAGTAACAAAAGAGGAATAAGTTTATCCATCTCACTCCGGCAGTCATCAAATAAGGAAGGTATTTTTGTGGTTCGCTTACCTGTAGCCAGACAGGCATTCACTCGACCAACATGACTTCTTACAAACTGCACATTTAGAACTGGACGCGAGATTGCCCTCCCGCCAGTGATGAATATGTCGAACATTTGACAACTCTCCACCAGGAAAGTATGTGGCACATTCTTTGCAATTCGGCACGGATAACTCCTGGCAATTTTCGTGTACATAGTACTCACAAACTAGATAAGGCAAAGAAAGAAAGCATATTCACGTAAGCGAATTAGCTTAGTTTGTAGTACAATTTAATTTCTCAATAATACTTACTTTCACACTTATACGCTATGTGATCATCCAGTCGCTTTCTACACACGTGGCAAAACTTGCGCTTGAAGTGGCTGGGGTCCGACCAACAATGGGCCACCGGGGTCTGCAAAATATTCACCCAGTGAGTATCATTGTTCTCGTAACGTTTACGGCCAGACAAACATAAAACTTGACAACTGCATTTAAATCTGCTACAGGATGAACAGCTTTCATTATTGTTTAGATCCAAGTTGCATAAACTCTTGTCACAAGAGCAATCAACGCCGCCACAACCACAAGAAGTACCATTAAAAGAATTTCTAATTCTGTGGTGATTCATTCGTCTTAGTGCTATTGCCGATCCTGCAACACACATCATACTTGTTGCTGATCGCATTAAGCCTTTTCGTTCTCTTGTTTTATCACCATCTTCTCTTGTCCTTCCATCCTTAACCTTGTCTACTCTCTGAGGAAGTCTTTTTGGCAGGCCTTCAGAGTATGTTCCACTCTCATTTGAGTACTTCTTTAAGAATACAAAATCCTTGGACACTTTAAAACTGGGCTGTCTAAGATTACCAAAGCCAACAAGACGGAGATCCTGATAACTACTCCACAATTTTCCGTACATTGTTCCTTTTGTCTTTATAGTATGTCAATAGTTACAGGGAAATAAACTAGTAGTCCTCTTCATTTTCCCCGTGTCTTGTTTATCGTCATAAGTCAAGGATTTTGATTAGATTTGCAAAATACATACTCTATGTAACCAATTCGAACCTATCAGTAACATTGTAATCTATAAAATGCCCTCTATCAACTGCTGTATTGCTGGCCATGTAATTGATTGATGGTAATTCAAGTAATGTCTACATTATTAACTAAATCACCAGTTGATTTGTCAGCTACGTCCACAGAAGCAAACCTAATGAGTGAACAGTAAATGTGAAACTACATTCTAGACTAAACTAATCTCATCATTTAAATCAAATGAAAACTGAAAACATAAAACAAACATTTCAAGAAAGCATGCAAAAGATACTCATTTAATAGTAGTAATTTAATTGTATTACTTCAAGAGCATTATCTTCATCACCATACCTTGACATACGATAAAGCCACTGTGGAGCAGGGTGAAAGTACATTCTTGGAGCATCGTTCGTGCACCACAAAGTTGCATACTGTAATATAAGTACAATAGAAATATAGAGTATTGACAGGATACATTTTTTGTTTGTTTGCAGTAAATTGGAACTTCATCATATCTCTTTTTCATGTTTCTTTTTGCTATATTGTCTGTTATCAACAAGTTAGTGAATATTATCTACGCTCCTACTTTTACTCACGCTCTTTGTCGCGTGTATACACAAATTTAGAAAAAAAACCTTAATTTAAATATAGTTCTGTTAGTTTATCTGTTCTTTTATTGAGGCTGCAATAATTTTCTTATTTTGATTGTGTTATCTGTAGTGCGAAATGTACAACTATTTTCATTTTTTCATTTAACGTACAACGGTACAAACTGGTGTATTTCGTTTTTATCAACATATGCCTAATAGCTCTACTTTGACTTATTTCATTTCCTTTGCAACTATTGTCGTGAGTTTTAGAATTTTTATTTCACACGTGGGATTTTTTTATACTAATGAAAACAATTTACGACAGGTGAAGATAGCGTTTTGCTTGCAATTTTGCATTGAAACTGGTGTGTGATAAGATCGATTTTCTTAGTAATATATTAAATGCTTAATTGCAGTGCGCTTTCTCAATAAGTTCATTCATGCAGTCAGCCTGCCATAGTTCCAAGGTAATGGTTAAAGCACAATTATTATTTTTTATCCTGACATGCTAAAACCGTCAACTGTGTGTACATGTGTGTTTGTGTCTGCACATGATGGGTTACATCCGGTTTTGTCTATGAGAAATACCAGAGAATGAATAACACACAGACGGGAGGAGAGAGCAAGAACTGAGTGTTTACAAACCCCAAGGAATTTATATTTATATCTGCTAAAGGGAGGATAATAATAAATGACGTAACTTGCAACCTTACTCAAGTTTGTTATGTGTATTCTGTGACGAGGTTAGTCATGAGGATAATGATGTGACAGAAAAAAGACGAAGTGTAAACAGACGGAGAATAGACCGAGAAGCTCACACCCCGCGATTCCAGTTTATCGTGACCATCGTTTTTATGCTTTGTCTATAGATATCATATAGGCGCAGATAAAAGAAGAAACCTTTCACGAAAAAAGAAACAGTCGGGGGAAAATGGGTCGTTTTATTAGTTCTTTTAATAGTGCAGTAGGTACACTAATACTATGTAGCTAAAAAAATAGTGGGTCTCATTCTTAACTGGTTTGATGGGTGCATACAGACACAAAACCAGCAAAAGTGATGATAAGATGGAAAAGCTATAAAAGTCTATTTGTGTGTCAGTAGGTATGGTATTAAAACACGTCATGTTTGCAAGAATGCTACACTGTATGTGCACCTTTCAATGTATAAATTGTATGGAGCTCTGTGGTCCTTTAATAGAGCACACACCCTCATTACTAACGGGAAGAACTCTTGTTATTTTACTGTTTTTATAAATAAAAGCGCTCCGATCCTTAACTCGATGGACGGGTATGGAATGAAAATGATAACGGCTAACCTACTAATCTTTTGTTTATTATGGTGAGAAAAAATGACGTAAATTTCTCAAGGTTGGCGAAACAAGTAAAGGCTGGCTTCTGCTTGATTAGTGTTCTCACACGTATTGAGCCGATATTGACTGCGGTGTAATGTAATGACTATGTCTGGTGAAATCATTAGTCGTTTGGGGCCATCATTGTTATATGTACAGTTCCAGAGGGGTTCTGTTTGCTAACCAATCGGTCACTATGTAAGTAGACCATAAAAACAAAACAGAAACATGTCATTAGGTAGCTCATACAGTGCTATACACAGTACAGCTCTGCACATGGTTCATTGAGAAAATATTGTATTCAAATGTGAATGAATGATGTTTCATTGATAGTTAGACGAAATGATAGGCACGCATGTTTGATATGAGGTTTGTAAATTCATTCTCCAACCTTTGCATGATCAATCAACACTTTGGCCAATGCGTGAGCATCCTATCGTCTGATAAAGATTCGCACTGGGGCTGGAAACGTAGCTAAATAAATCTCCTTTTAATCAAACTTTGTCTGATAATATCGTTCAAATCAATGAAATTCTGAATTCTGCTGAAATGATTCTTTAAATGAACTTGGGAAAGCCCTGAATCTACTTAGTCGTTGTATGTCAGAAAATTTAGAAAGTCAATCCTGCTTTTAGATCCGTTTCTAAAATTTTAAGAAAAGCTTATCCCAACTAAACAGACTTTTCACCTGGAATGATTTATTATATGGGAATAGGTCAAACGGTTGTGCCTTACCTTCACAAATCCATCCTTGCTGGATGAGACCCCATAGCATGTCGGTGCAGTGATGGCAGTAAGTGGGCTTGTGGAAAGTTTTTTTGACGAAGAGATGCCCATGTTGAGCCATCACCCACCCTTAACTCCACCACATGCGACCAGAATTGTTTCACTATTGGTTATCCCTTGTCACCACTTCATCATCGACGATTCTTCATTTTTATTTTTTATATTAAAAATAAAACAGTTCTATGATTTTGTGTTCACCACAGCTTGTCCCTTTCTTTTATTTTAACTCCAAAAAATAGGTGCTACAAAGGGAAGTGGTCGATGGGGTCTCATCAGAATCTCGAACCAAATATACACTCACTCTTCACCACTGTAACTTTCGTCAGGACAATCAACAATGATTGATAGACTCTCAAATATTCTTGTGGAGACTGTTTTCACTCGATGTGCAATTATAATATGAGAGTGTTGAAGGAAACTCTGTTCCTTACTCGTGTTGCGATTCATTTAATATGATTACACGTACAAAAATAGTAGCCTCGAGGCTTCCTCTTCTAATCACCATTATTACTACTCTCTTTTTCTCAATGATTATTGCGTTTCTCACACGATCGGTGCCTTCAGTTCCTCCATGGAACTGACTCTCCCCACGTTTCTTTCCTCTAGTAACTGGTTGGACATATTAGTTTAATTAACTTCAGAATACTAATCTTTGCAGACGAGATCCCTATGTATAATTTACAAAGAGATATTCTTCACACACTAATGATGAAGCTGTTGCTCATGGCTTTTTCGTCAATCTTTTTTCGTCTTCAGCTTTTTATTTCCGTTCATGGAGTGTTCATGTTCGTACAATAAAGAAACGGTCTTGTATTGTTGGAGCTCCATATAATTTTGCATACACATTTCTCACTATTCCACAGTATACATTGTAGCAGGCGAACAGTGGTGAAGGGAACTTTCTCCTGGAAAAAGTGAAAGGTGAAGATGAAATATTGCAAGACTCCTGTTTCTTCCTCTGATGATACTTTATTTGTAGCAATACTCCTGTCTTGTATTTCCAGTAAGCAAGTTATGATGATAAGGTGAATACACTTGACTATTTGCACTTTTAAGTTGCACTCTTCATACTACTCAATTGCCAGTAGTGCACGTTGTCGTTAGGACTCTTAAATGAGAAAGAATTGTGATTGTGGCGATTCGTGATTAACTGACTGAATCTTTATGACACGCTTGTTTTCTTCGTACAGATATTTTGTTTGGAGGATGTATTTTAATTATTATTAATAAAAAATTGGACTCTTCTTTACAATATACAATATATATAATATATATTTAATTCCTTCTTTCTTTTTCCTTTTCTCAAGTCCACTACCACACTTCCTTAAAACACACCAACAATGTCTCCACTTCACACTACTACTTCCAAGTCAGTAGTGAGTGAGTGTAGTAGTAGTCCAGAGTCCTATCCAGATCCAGTGAGAAAAACCAGAAAGTGAGCCAGAGACCAAGGAAGAGAGGAACGGGTTGTGTATTTTTTGTATATAATATATCACTGCTAAACATGCTATGTATTTTGTAAAAAAAGAGTGTTTGTGCATTCGCTTTCTAAGACACATTTCAGTTTTTCCTCAACATATCCCAATAGATTGCCAAATAGAGGAACATATAGATAAATACATGAAGCCTGAAATAACATCAAAAGTACAGATATATTTCTTCTTTAAAATAATATCCTACAACATATAATGAACGTTTCTCCATATTACCTTCATACAGGCCATTTTCACTACCAGAAACTTTTTTATTTCCTCTCCTGCTCGTCTTTTCTTCTTATCCTATCTCAACATCGTTTTCCCCATCAATATTATCGTGCGATTATACTTCTACGTTCTGTTGAACAGTCTATCATGGAACGGTATAGCACCAAATAGTTTTTGTCGGAACACACATACAATATTTTCTATGCTATTCGGTACTCACGCTTTCTTGTGTTCTTCCGATTTTTTTCTCTTCCATATACTCCTGCTTATTTCTCCATGTGTAGCTGCATTCTCTCTTATGTTTCGTCTTTCGTCTCTTCTGGAGGAAATCTCATTGTCACCATCATACAACGCATAATGATAACGATGACAGGGTCTACGCTATGGCTCCTTCCCTTTCACTTTCATCATTGCGACTGCGACTGACACACCTTCTCCAGAACACAGCTCGGCATCCTCAATTTCACAAGAGAAAAAGTACAGAGCAGGACACGGTGCTACTATTCACAGTTGGGCTCGGTAAAAACATGCTTCTTTTTGCTTTTCCCTCTTGGAAATACTCTCACCATCGCTCGTCTAATATACTATTGAGCAGGAAATCTCCGTGTAGCATAGATAGGAAAGTGATGTTCGTTGCAAATGAATAATACCATCTCATACCATAAGACGACTCACATACTGGTCGAGCATATCCATGGCTACATAGTGTTTGAAGAAAAACTGAATTGGTTACTTTTGGGTTTTCACTGTGTGCAAAAATAACGGCAATGTGCAATATCAAATGAAGACATTTTTTTGATACAAGTACAAAGCAATGAATAGGTACATGTGACCAGATAGTTTTATAAGCGCAGATTTAAATTTAACACAAAGGCTCATATGCTTTCAGTTTCGTTTCAATTCTTCGTTCGGTTCGTGGTTTGCTTTTCGAAATAGGAAAAAAACAATAGATACAACGTTATGTGGTAGAAAGCAATGGTTAGCTAGTTTCTAGTTTTACATGTAACGCCTTTGCTTAAAAGTATCTTCTATGAAACAATGCAAGGGTATAAGAACATGCTAACTAACGCGTTCGCGTAGATCGTCTGGACGGTTTTACAATCAATGAAAACTGAATTTTGGTTGGACTAGGCGTAATGTTTAAATCTCTTTGTTTCCTAATTTTAGTACTCGCAGGTGGAAGAGAAATCAACGGTTCTCTGTAACTTTCACCCTAATGATGCATGCGAAACGCATAGAGTAAACATATACTAGAGACGCTGACTCAATGTCTTTTTGATAACATGATGGATATAATAATTTTAACGAGCAAGTGTGGTACCTGACCGATGTTGCATGGCAATGATAAAATTTGCCACGTACTAACAATGGACTAGGCGTAATGTTTAAATCTCTTTGTTTCCTAATTTTAGTACTCGCAGGTGGAAGAGAAATCAACGGTTCTCTGTAACTTTCACCCTAATGATGCATGCGAAACGTAAAGATGAAAAATGTTTTGTAATTTGCTCAAATATGAAATTAATTTTACTACGCGTCTCTGTTTTAGTACGTTTATTTAAAGAGAACTTTCTCTTCGCTTTTCTCTTTATTCATCGAATGACAATTCTTACATTCGTAAAGGTTTCAAAAATGAATCAGGAATAGGAATGATGTTAATGATGCTCGAAACGTTGTTGGTATTGATAATTAGTGTGTCGGAGCTTAGATAGTGTTCTGAGAAAAGAAAACAATGTAAAAAAAATAGAACCTATGTAATCTAGCACATTTACTTCATGTATGTATAGCCCATCTATCACGTAAAGTTTAATATAGCCGGGTCGCTAGTATAGCCTCCCTCCTTGTAAAACCTACTAATACCAATATGAAGTAATTAATTAATTTTAGCCTTCAATTCATTGTTCTGCCTTTTTAACTAATGAATATGGGTACGCTCCAGCGTAAATATGAAAAAGCTATATTTTCTGTAGTTGTGTGGAAGAAGTGAAAGCGGGTTTGTCGAATAAGCACTGAATTTAAAAAAAGGAATAGTAAAAACTTCGTCGAATCCAAATCCAACTTTACCTGAAAATTTTCTTTTTTTCGGGATGCGTTCGTTCCCACGTTTCAATGCAAGGGATTAGCGTTGAATAAAAATGCATTTTGCAATAGGATCTCAAGTCTTATGGTTAAATTAGCACCACTTTAAGAATATGTTTGTATAAAACTTAAAAACTATTATTATAGAAAAAAATTCAAATGAATCGCATGTTTTCCGACAAAGCAAGGTTGCAACACAATTTTTCGTAGGTTATGGCAATTTGAACTATTTGGGTAAATCTAATGGCGATTATTATTATTATTAAATAACGAGCGTTTTCCTAATGTTTTCTAATGCTCAGACAGGTTCATATTGATTTGACCGCTTGCGCTTATGCGGAAGTTATGACACTTTACACCATGTAATTACGTTATCTACCTTGTAGCCAGTGTTGGTTTCCACTGAGATTAGTGGATTAGTACTACTATTACTACTACGGTTTACGGTAATGCCAGTCGCTGTAGTATTTGTTGCATTAGGCAGCGCGAATAAACGGTAGCGTAAAGTAACATTAAAACTTTTAGTAAATCAACTCTCATGAATTTATTTACAGAAGCAACCTGCTGCGTTGTATGTATTTATTAAGATTTTGCCCTGGGCTCCCTTTGACTCATCATAGTAGACCCTCAACGCTAAATGATTTATAATAATAAAATTAAATGTTCCTTTCTATAAGATGTGGGCTTTCTTCTGTTATAAACTGTTAATCCAGACCACTATTCATGATTAAACGTTGTTGATTCATCTCATGCACGTGAAATAGTGTTCATGATCTTTAATCCTGATTCTGAGTGGAAATCTTTTTTCCCCTGTCTTGATTTACTATGGTGGTGTAAGCACAACCGCAAATAATGAACGTTATTATGCATGCATATCCCAACAGAACTTGCAATAAATTGCATAAATTGCATAAATAGTTATACATGAGGGTATAGGCCCTTTTTTAACTCCACACTTTGTGTGGCACAAACGTATCTTACAGCGACACATACATACAGCCCACTTATACATTTTATACAGTCATCTTCCACGTCCATTTCATTAGTCGTCACTGTTTCTTACCCTATAAACAAAAGCATATTTTATCCATTTATATTGCATTCGTATGAATGGTTAAAATTTTAACTTTCGTACTCGTGCCGTATATCATGGGTATATTGACAACTATGAGAAATATATCTTATAACTCTGTTTCAAGAGTATCTTGCATGCAAAGATAAGTATGTGTGAAACAATTTTTTTCTTTAAACGATGGCCAAAACGGTTTCAAAAAGACGAGTTCTTAGTAGAAAGAGAGAAAGAGACACAAAGAAGTGAGTACCAGAGTGCAATGTTGAAAAAAAGACTCTGTTGTGTATGTAACGTGTACATGGTTGTTTGTAACCTTCCTCTCTTTAATAATAAGAAGAAGGAAGAGAGGATGAAGAAGAATAAGAGGGAGAAAAAAGCAAGCAAAGTGAAAAGAAAAGCTGAGAGTGAAGAAGACGAAGAAGAAGAGATGATGACGATGAAGACGACGAAAGAGAAGCATAAGAGGAAATATACATTTCCCATCATGTTCATCATCGTGAAACAACATCAACTTCGTCGTTTTCCGTAAAAGTTTTGCTCTCTGATCTTCTTCCCTCAACTCCTTGTGGATATACTTATGGAACGATATATACAGTCGCTTCTCTCCTAATTCTGTTGCTTTTTTACGAAAAAAGGAAACAAGTAGAGCAGTATCACTGGTATGTGTGGTTACGTAGATTTAGTATTACTACATGCATACGACTAATTTCAAAGAAGTGCAAAACAGCATCATTGAAAATATTAATACATATTCTGCATACCGTTGTACTTACCATACGGCTTTCTAATGACTTTCATTACGTATATACCTCTACAACTAGCTTGCACAAGGGGTTTCAGAAAAGAGCAAACCAACAAGAAACTTGTTTATCACCACAAGATGTACCCGTTAAGGACTCAAATGGAATGTTTTTAACTAGCTTGTTAAATCGTCAGTCAGTAAATGGAAAAATTCAATTTGCAAATTTGCCAGGTTTATGAAAAGTTATTTGTTTGAGTTAGTTAATTTCATTTGAAATGAAATTTGAAGCAGTTATGAAATTGCGTGGTCCTTTTTTGTATCATCTGGACTTACTACAACACAACACGTGTCAGTATTCATTCTCGAGGTCACCTAGTATGGAAGATGGCAATAATGAAATGGGGAAGCTTTATGATTATGCCATCCTTTCGATCGAGTTCTCGTCGCAAATCTTGGTAGCTAAAATTTTTAATGTTAAGTTTATCAATTGACTCCGCACAACAACTTAGTTGTTTGAAATTCTTCGAAAATTAATATATGCTTTTATCTATTAACGCATTTTTTGTATTTGAAAGCAAAGGTGAAATATATGAAAGAAAGTGTGAGATCAAACGGGCATGAGGAAGGGGAGCATCACACGCTCATCATGTTAATTTTCACGCTCTTTCCTTTTGTGTTCTTACATCCCTCTGTTGCCTCTTTCTTTGCAATCTTCATCTTTCGTTGCTCCTCTATGGTACAGTAGCCCAAGCATAATGATAATGATCGTTTATTTTCTTGTATCGTCATACATTTTCCAGTCCACATAACCATTCTATTCATGATGATTATTATTATTACGTGAACGTTTCTCATGGTAAGTGTGTATTCGGTGTGCTGTTGCTGAAGTAAAAACGCAAAACGCAACTACACCTTGGGAATAATTGTCTTCTCGCGCTATTTCTGTGGGACTCTTGATGTATGTACAGAAGCACAATTCACATGTGCATGGCTATCATGACCATAACGACGTGCATGGCACTAGGTTATTCTTATGCTGGTGATGAGGCGACCATGATACTGGACTTCTTCGTGTTTCTGGTTAAATATAAAATAGCAGTAAGCTATAACCCTTTTCGCATATTTTTTTTTTACTTACAGTTCATGCCCAGGTTTATGTGCTTGATTATTATTATTGCTAACATTTATAAGAACTTTTACATGACTTTTCATTGCTTACCCATCATTCTTTGATTCTTTTTAGAATTCTGAAAATAACAAAGTTCCCAAACATTCAAAAGTATAAAATAAAACAACTTGAAATTCAAAAATGTCTCCAATTTTATGCAAAAAGTGAAAACTGTAAAAGAGAATAAGAACACAGCAGCATACACACAATTGAGAGCTTTAAAAAATTTAGCAACGACAACAACGAACAAAGACGTAAAGAGGAGGCACCCCAGAAGAAGACGCGTTGATGATGGCGAAAAGGGAACACAGAGGAGACGAAAAGAAATATTTTTTGTCGAAACCAGGCGTGTTAGATGTATTTGTAGGTTCTCTTTGTTGCTTTTTCGATGGCTTTATATAAAGCGAAGAAAAAGATCAGAATGATTACGATTTGTCCTGTTCTTACTTAGATGATGGTGATGGGTGAACTATACATATATTTTATACTGTTAGGGATCATAAAACCATGTATAAACATGGAGCCACACGGCTGAAAGGTTTTATTAACTGGTCAAATAACACAAGCATGGTATGCGGATAGGTACCATGGAATGTATCGACGAACTCATGTACAAAACAGGTATGGTACCGTAACTGTAAAAAGAAGATATGAAAAGTGCTCTGACATTGGATTCCATTCTGAATAACGTGAAATACAAGTGGTACTACTCTCTAGTTCTATGTGTAGACGTCGTGAATTGTATAGTGTTGCGTGTGAAAAAATGTTTTATCATTATCGTACTGCCCATCATTACCACCACTGCTCCCTGAGTTTAGATTTTTCTTAACTGGGGACGGTATAGTTTCCTCAATTTCCCTTCATGTGATATGGCATTGGTGAGTCCTTTCTCTCGCACTTCGTCGTTCCGTTTTAACTTCTTTCACTCTCTTTCACTCGGAACGACTTTCTCCGAGTATGTGATCTGGAATGGTAGTTGCGTTTCGTTCATCTCTCTTTCCTTTTTGCTCCTCTCTGTCTTATGTTCCATTTTAGATGATGCTGATAAGATCTTTCGTCCCGTACCAATTTTTTTCGAACAATGCTCATACACGATACGAAACAACCGAACAACCTTGTTGCTAAAAAGAGTGCTCTCTTATAGCTACATCCCTTCGTGTCTTCTTTTATCATAACTTTTGTTTCATATTTGGAAGTGTCTCTATTCCCGTTACACGTACTCCTATGTTCTCGCTCAGGTTCCCTCGCCTTGTATACATTCAATATTTTTGTAATATATGTACTATGAGTGAAGATGGGTGCAAATAGGAGTCTCTTGAAGGTGAGGAATGATATATGTACATATATATATATATATATGAATGAAGAAACACGGAAAATACTTGTTGGTATTTCATGATGTTTTCTGGGGCGGTACACCGTCTGAAACTCGTTCATGAAACTACAGTTGAAGCGCGCCCTCGTGATAGAATTTGCAAAAATGAGTGCTCCTTTGGTAAGAGGAATTTTCTTGCAGAGATGTAGAAACCAAAATAATGTCTTTGTGCTCATACTCGCAAGAAATTTCATGGTCACCTTTTCATGACTTTTATTTTTACTTTATATTTCATAAAAAATATAAGAAATGATACTTTTTCAGATACAATATCCATGAAAGGAATGGAAAACCAGGTATCTCGTGAATATCACAAAGTTTTGAAGATGAGATAGTTCGGATGATGACGCGAACCGCATGAAACACTAACAGGATAGGTTCCTTGCAATCTACGCACTTGAACTGAAAGTGCGTACGTAAGCAGTCAAGATTCATGGTTTTGCTTACGCAAGCAATAAAATGTAAATCATGTTCTCGTTCTGTCGAGCCCTTGGATGTATTCTACAGATTATAAAAAAACGTTTTTGTTTGCGGAACACGCACATATAGGCCATACCGAGTTTGAAAGCCGTAATGTGCGTGCGAGGGAGGTGGGGGAGTTGAAATACGAATTGTACATGTTATGTACATATCCCATTGAAGAACTTTCTTTTTTGAAACTGCTGATGAAAAAAGCTGCCTTATGCTGCTATAAAAGATTGTATATGTGAAAACATGTAGACATTGTGGCTATAAAACGCTAGCAATAATCTCTATTACCAGTTTGTAGGTTTTGTGGACTTAAAGAATGGGATTCTGAATGTGCGTGAGCTCGTCGTGCGTCATATGCGTATGAATTTTTTTCTCGGGTGCGGATGATAAAACGAGTTTTTGTCCACGATGACGTCAGTCCAAACCATTAGAATTGGAAGGAGGCAACTGCAAAAGGAAGGATGTTGGTGATGAAGAGGTACACAAGTAGGAACGGTGCGTGAGTACGTATCTCTTTATGTAGTTAAAAGGAGAGAATCAGTCTATGGAAGTTATCTTATTGCCTTGTGCGTAAGAAAGAGGTTTTGATGTTTCAGTAATATAGTGGCTGGATGCTTGGTGACGGCAGTGCTAGCAATAAATAGATTTGCACGTTCCTGAAGTTTCTAAATTTAGAAATGGATGAAACCTACTTTTTTTCGGAGATCAAGAGAGACAAGGAGAAAAGAGAACTCATTCATAAAGCTCCTCAGGCTGCTGTGCAGATATCAACTAGGATGTTTCCAATGATTCAGTGATAAAAAAATATGACTACGCGGTGTCGACGAACCAAGCAATGGTGGTGGTCTAGTTCTTGCATGGTTTTATGAACCGTTGGGGTTCCCAACGTTGGCCTTATCTGAAAAATGTGCGTATGGCTTGAATGAAGAGGCTCTATAGAATTTTATATATTATTTACCAACACACGTAAGTAGCTCATGATTTATTGTGTAATGCCAGGCTGCTCCTATGGAGGATTTTATGTCATAACTCATAACATTTATTCCTGAATTTTTTCGGGGCAAAGATGCGTGGGTGTCAGGAGTAGGTCCAACGAAAACATTTTTTGTAATAAATAAATTGTTTCAACTTGATGACCCTCCACAACATAATGGTTTCATGATTGATCTAAAATGAGCATGAGTCCAACGAATCGTTTATAGTTGATGAATTGATTTCACATTATTAATCCCGAAACGCTTACTTTAACCGTTGGAAATTGTTGAAATAGTATCTACGAATATTTGCTACTTTATATATATTGCTTCTTCCTCTTGCCACTATCTTTATCTACGAATCACCTGATTAATAAACGTTCCCAATCATTTGTAATATATACTATTTTATAATCAATCAAACGCCGGACTCCATTCAACAGTTTCACATTCATTAGACATAAATAAGGTTTGTCATCTTTGACCGAAATCACAACTCCTATCCCTATCGACGAGAGGAGACCTCTATGAATGAGGAGGAAAGCACTAAAATTAAATCCGAAAGGTCCAGCGAGTGGCGGCTTTCCTCCGTCCATTCTGACTTCATCATTTTCGGATTCTCTAGATGTTTTTTTGTTCCATTACAGACCACTTCGTTTTCGTTGCACAGCTCCCATATACTCGTTGGCTTGTTTGCGAAATTAAATATTGAAGAAAAAGGCTGTCAAGAACCAAGCTTCATGTAACAGTCCTTTCAGGTATGTATCATTTCATTTTACCGTACATCCAGCGTAAAAAAATGTCATACGATTCCACTTTATTCAGCGTGAATCGACCGCTATGAAAAATATATGTGCAGTTTTGGAGCCGTCATGATTCTAGAAAGTGTTCATAGGCTAACAAGTTGCTAACTGCGAACTGGTTAATGCATTATTTAGGTACTAGGTACACTATTTTCTCTCCAGAAACCTAACATATACATTCACGCATATAATGCCTATTATGTGAGCCCTTTCCATCCTACATACAACAAACATTGTAAATCCATTCAATTTGTTCACGTCGTCAGTCGTCCGTAACTCAGTGACTTTAGGTCTATATACACCGTATCCCTCCATCCGCTGTTGGCTGTTCACGATCGAGCAAAAGGATGCCCCTCTTCACTCCTGTTCCCTCAACAGTTTCATTCATAAATACGAAAGGAGTTTCAATAAAAATTTAAACCATTATCATATCATAGACGATTGTGCACCTGAACGTAACACACGTCAATCTTTAACTTCGCTACTTGGACAATGATCAATACGCCAAAGGAACAAAAAATTCCAAAATTTCAACAGAAGCACAAAATTATTTAATTTAATCCCACGTTCCTTCCCTTGTCTTGTAAGTATGTAGGGCTTTATAGTTTAGCTGAAACAAAATTCATTTTGATCATAGAACAATTTAGTCTGTAGTAACAACTCTAAAACTTAACGCAAATAATTTTTCTGAAGGTGGTGCAGTGGGAAGAGTAAATGAATGAACTTAAGGGTTCAGCTAGTGTGTTAAATAATATCTTGAACTGTTTTTAATGCTGAATGCCCACTGTCAATGGCAAACGATTACAACAGAAACCAGAAAATGGCATAATTTTGAAACTCTTGTAACCTTTAAAAAACAAGGAAAACAATATGATGTTGCATGTGTACTTTTTAATCGCAAGAAACAAATTCGTTTACTATATCATTACCACTGGAATTATAGTAAAAACTGCATGCAGTGCATATTAAAATTCTTTAATTCCTCAATACATATCATAGATTAACATTGACTGTCGACGAAAATCTGAATGTTGTTCGGTAAGAATACCATTTTGAAGGTTTTGAACTTTCTGGCAAATCTTTATGCAATGGGGAAGGTTATGCAAAAATGCTAATGTGATGTGATGACGAGATGATTTGACACATAGCAAGCTAATATAGGAGGTAAATAAAAAATGGTCTCGCAACTCGCAATATGTCTTATGTCGAAGTTTTCAAAGATAGTTACTTTATATTTTGGTTTAGATTTTGGCAATGGAAAGTGTGATATTGTGATTTTTTGCATTTGATAGAGTCGTAGTCAGGTAATTATTAATTTTTGAAATCAATCAGATCAAACTCAAATCATCCATATGACTAGGAAACATATAAACAATATTACCAATTATAGTTTATGACATGGCTTACATACTGACATATAAACCAAGGGTTTGGTGATTTCTTATAAAGAAAAACTGCAAGGGAAGTAGTAATGAGCAGAGCAGGTAAAATTGTAGAGGAGCGGATTTGCAAGCATGTACTAGCTCCATCGCATGAAAACAGGTAAAACTACAATTGTTTATATTTCATATTCTTTGTTAATATTAATCGAAATGACAGCAGTCATTAGAAGATTTTTATTAAAAAATAAGGGAGATAGATTTGTCGACTGTGCTCGGATAGTCATATAGGCATGGGTGCGTGCGTGGCTTACCGTTACATCTGTAGTTTTGATCTGCTAGGAAATTCAAAAAATGCATCTCTCTCATTTTTATACAAAAAATCTTTCTCTTTTGACAGTTAGAATGAGCGTGAAGTTCATTGAATTGTTTTGATTTAAAACAAATTGACAAAGATGTTCTTAATGTTGGCTGTCAGTACCTCGGACGTTTGAATTCATACGTCTTAGTCTTCTGCTTGTCAATAGTTTTGAATATCGTTAGTATAGGTATCTTTCTGTAATCTTACCTTAAAAGGCAACTGTATTTGGCCATTTTGTATGGCCATTGAGTGTAAACCACAAAGTTGAATGAAGAAATAAGCTTCTCGAGCAGTCACGTTTCATTATTGTAGCTTTGTCCCCAATGCCGTTATGACACGCTTGCAATTTAACATTTAAAATGCATAAAGGGAATTTCAATTTTGTGCGGCGGGTTTGCGAAAAAGAGTTCGATATATGAAACGAAATCATCCCTATCTTCCTATATCCTACATCTGTATTGTGACAATCGTGCAACAGTTCCTTGTATGAAGAAGGCTTCTAGAATATCATACCTTTTTATAAGCATCAAAATCAGATCCCATACTAAACCTAAACTCCCTCCCCTGGACGTAAAAAATGTTTA
>VICI01000586.1:0-34601 GCA_019593645.1 Akabosia matsudoensis
TCTTCAAAAATTGCCATGTCCTGCAGGAGCCATGTACCTGCCTCATCTTTTTTCATTTGCCCTTTTTGAATACATCTGCATAAGGTCATTTTTCTGCTTGAAATATGAATCGAAAGAGAAGCGGAAAGCAAATCTTTATTTTTAGTCCTCCTCCAAGTTTGTTTCGCACAATGCTTTCCCCAACATGCAAAGAAGTTCACCGGGCATACACAAAAACATAATCACAGAGAGGATTCCTTCTTAAACATGAAAAGCATATAGCGAGAACCGGGTTGTAAAGAAGGTGAATAAGTAAACGAATAAAAAAATAAGTAATGAAACTTTCTCCTCTCAGAAGAAATAATATTCTTCCATTGTAAAATCTACACAAGCGCGTTTATAAGTAATACATATGTATACAAATCCTTGCGTCCCGGTACTGCAGACAGAGGTTTCCTGGTATTCGTTTGGGGGTTCGCTCTCTTAGATAATAGTCATGCATACATTATAACTTTTTTCATAGTGCTTCACATTTAATAATAATAGTAATGATAGTGATGGTGATGATGGTAATAATACACTTCTATTTTGGAGGGCAGCATGAAAATCTCCGAGTGTGTTCTTCTCTCGTTCTCTTCACTCACGCTGTAACCTTATAACTGAGGAAAAGTAAGTCTTTTTACCACTTCCCCTAGCATACTGTGCCTGCCTCCGAACATTCTCTTGCCATTTTATATATGTTATACTGTAATAGGAGAATTGTTCGGGGAAAATCTTGAGCGTTTTTCTATACACAGAGTTGATAAGATTCACGGGGATGTGACAACGGCGATGACAATGATGATGAGTATTAGACTGATTTGCATGAATAGAAATTTCCTTCCAATGTTATGATTCCAATTTTTTATTCTTTTCTCCTTCTCACTTTTCTTGTGTCTTTTACTTACCCTCGTCCTTATTCTCTGACTTTGTTCATATTATCATGCATTTTTTACAATTTAATGATTCACAATCAGCCAAAGAAAATCCCTCGTCGTGAGCGCTTTAGAAATGCCGAGTCTTCTGGTGGGCTTTATTCTAGGATATTTTTTAATAATAAAGATGTCCGTACACAAAAATAAGTTGCATATTTTGATATATGAGAGATAGGATACTATTAACTTGTGTGCATAACCTTTCTCTCTTCTACTTTGCAAACCTGGCGAGAATCCTTTCTATTCCCATCATCTCATCAACTTGGTTGTCATCATCCCCATATCTGCCTTTATCCTTTTTTCATAGCCTTGCATAATATCATACTTTTTACAAGGAACAAAAAAATATGCATATCATCTCGAGTCTCCTTGTTTCATAAGCATTTTTGAGTGGCATCAGTTGATACACATAGAAAAAAATAAATGTAGTAATTCTTTACAAAGTAAAAAAGAGAGAACGTCGAGAGTTTTAGTAAAGGAGGAAAGAAAAGGCTCTGCGAACTCAACTCGTACAAAAAAAAAGACTTCCATGATCAGTAGACTTTCATTTTATTCGACAGTTTTCTCTGTGGTAAAACTTGTAATATTCGGCTTGCATCTACTCTAAGCAACAGTGACAAGAAATCTCTGGAAAGTCGGGCTTTCCTTTCATCTTTATGTTTTTTGAAAAAAAAGGATCCAACAGAATTTGAATATTTGAGTACCTTGTATACCACTTGTATTCTTCACATTGCACAACTGCTATTTACTGTTTACTGAGCTATATCGTGCCCTTTTTACGGAGATTAGAAATAGGAGAGAGTCTTCTCTAGGGTTTTCTCCTCTTTTAGTACCATGATTGTAAAAAACTCGCTATTCTTGCATTATACTTGGACTGTTACGAAGAGGGGGGAGACAGAAGAAGGACGAAGTCAGTCATCCAATGTTACCCTGAGATATCTTTACTTCTACGAAGTATAAAATATTTTGTAAAGACTTGGGCTTCTTCTAGCTGCTATTATTCGCCGGTTTGAGAATACGTATTTCATACAGATCTACCTTACTCGGACATCTAACCAAGGACAAGAAAATGAAAGGATACGTGTTGTAGAGGGCATCATTAAAGGATCGTTACATAAATGTGTATCTGTAACATTCCTTGTTGCAAAAAACGCAAAAAAAAGTCTCGAGAATTTGAATTTGTTTGTTGAAATCTTATTGGAACATCTAAAGAATTATACATTCTTTTGGGTAAAAGACATGACGTCATCTTACTCAATTCGGTAGAAAGCTGGTTTACCTTCTGGAAATCAGTTAGACATAAATACTAAATGCGTTATCATTTTTTCAAGCAAACGACAACTGTAATATGATGTTATGGGTAGTAATATCAAGTACTTTAGGAGCTGAAGAACCTAATAATCAATTTATTAAATGTTCGTGACCTTTGCACATAACATCAGTAACGAACTGATGTTATAGTAGTTTTGCCACTATGATTTATGGAATTCTAAGATAGATGTAAGTAATTTTGACAGGTCATGATGAAAAGAGAATGAGTTGTTTGGCACAACATAACTTACTTACAACTTAACGATCAGCATAAGCGGCAAAATTTCTAATATGCAATTATTAGGTGGACTTGAAAAACTATTAAAACTTGCTGGTTGTCGTAACAAATCTATCATCTATCACAAATCATTCTGGAGTGCGCACGATTAAAAATAATTTTAAAGAAAAAAAACTAATCACTTTTATGTAGACCCGACAGACTTGTTTCGCACATAGCCAACGAGAAAAACCGCACAAAGTCACTTCAAAGGAAAGCCCTGTGAATATTATTTCTAGCAGACAGCATCCACAAAAACTTACGGCATAAAACCACATAATGTAATAATGAGAAACAAAAGAGCTGCTCAACAACCAATTACAACGAAATTAAAAGCATATTGGTGTTCATTCAATTTCGAACAAGTTTGTTACATGAGTGTTCTATAACTTTTCTCAATTTGTGAGCATTAATAGTAAATGTGAATAAAATACGACGGAGTGTATGAGTCCTGCCATCTTAAATTACAGAAGGGACACGAACAAGAAAGAAGGTGTTGAAGAAACTTCATTGACTAAAACGAAAATGTGAATAGAAAAAAACAACGCATTTAAATTTTAATCAATTCAGCCAAAACCACTGCCCTAAGCCATTTGCCCAATTTCATTGTAAATCTTTATACGCAGCTAATAAATTAAGGGAAATGTGTATTATAATGCAAAATAGTACAAAGGTGTGTGATAAAAGTTCTCACTTGTTACTGCCAGCCACATGAGCCTGTACGTTCCTAGATACAACTATTTCACTCTCAATTAGCTTACAATTAGTTATTTTTTCGACCAATAAATTCACATGAAATGATTTAATGCTTTACCGTACTGAAACTGAAACAACTCAGATGAGCGTTTTATGCTTATCTCAATCGAAATTTAAAAATTGACTGTTAGTATAAAAACACCATCGACATTGAGCTATTTTACTTTCAACTTTCGCCTCCTATTTAACCCTTAGTTGTTTGAATACAACATCTTACAACAGCGCTGCATAAGACTTTCCAAAAACAGGTAATGCGTAATTTCTTTTAGCCCAAAAATTACATATTGAGTGTACATGTCATGGAAACGGCTATTAAAAAATCCGGCTCAGTTCATGACATGACCAATGCGCCAACTAAGGACCAAAACTGCATGGTGAACATAGTAAAGAGTTGTACTGAAATAGATAAAAATTTTCGATACCTCCTAGCTTGAGTTAGCTTAATATATAAAATCATTATTACTTTCCTTAGATCTGTATGGCGCTTCTTTACTCTCTCTCGTACCCTTTTTTTTATAGTCCAACCATCCAGTAAACTCCACGATTTTGCGGCAGCAGGTGCTACGGTCCGGAAACAAAATTCATACGTGCTTTGACTACACATTCCTTCATTTTATTACCACTTCTCCCTACTGTTCTACAGAATACAACTACTAACTATTCCCGGTAAAATGGTATACACATTCGATATTGATTGTTGTTAGCGTACGAAAACTTGAGGAAGAGAAAAGAGAGAAGCTAATATCACTTGGAATTATTTAACCTTTTGGTTTGAACATATATTTCGGAAATGCCATCAAATTGTCTTCTTAAACGATACCGGATAAATATAAAAAGACTGGATGGGACAGACGCTCAGTCCAAGTTGAAAAAAAAGATACAATAAAAATGTTTTGGTTGGCCCTGTGAGATTCTCCAAAAGTATTAAGTTCGAGCTTTTGTTTTCTTTGGGCAGGTATTGAAGTCGCCAATACATTTTCGGAGGAGAATAAACATTTTGGATGTCTTCTGATAGACGTTGTATTTTCGATCCTTTTACGGCGAAGGTTTTAAGGTAACAGTTAGGGCAGACAAGCACACAGGATGCTACTGTTTAAAAGAGAGTATCATTATCCAAAACCGTGGTATAGGCTTATGAGATGACAAGGCCGGTTAACTCCCGGTTGCTACACAGTAATCCCTAAGCTACCAAGTTCAATCATGAGCAGCAAGCGTGTAAATATTTCTTGTGGCATGTTATAAACTCCACATCGTAATAAATACATATTCAAGAGAATGGGGCGCGGCACACCAGAAGCCGTTGCGGTTCCAACGTATACATTTAATATTCCTCATTTTATTCTTCATGCGGATTGTTATATGGTGCCATACTCATTGTACGACAGCAGCAGAACTTTTCTTGCGTTTGGTTTCTAACTGTAAAAATACTCATTCAGGCTGACTGACAGCACCATGAACGCCCACTGGCATGTCGATACATGAGGGGAAGTGAGGGAAGCATCTATAACTCTGGAAGCCCGCTAACGAAACCTTTTCAACTTTTAGTTTTGGCCACACCACCAGTCATTATCAAGTAGGAGTTCGCGAAAATCTCAAAATTACTACACGATACTGCTGGCTACTTACCGAAATAACAACAAGGAGAGTTGTGTAGTACAACTTTTACAAGAAAACTACCACACTGAACAAAGAAAATAGGAAAGGCATAACTGTTTTTACCAAAGGAAAACCTTTCTCTCTAACTTATTCTTGGACTTTTAGACTGGTACAATGTTCTGTATCATTTACAAGTCTCGTAATTTTCACTGAACGAAGAAAGCAAATTCTTGAACACACGTTTGCACGCTTAGAGACACCTACCGGTTTTATATACAAAGAGCGAACTTTATAAAACCTTGGAGACACATTTAATTAGTTTTGATTAGTGAAAATGCGAAAAAAAAATCAAAAGATCAACATGTAACATTTGCAAACATAAACCATAGCACCGATATGTAAATAGAGTTATGAATTAAAACATAAAATTTTCACCTAAATCCCAAGTGATCTTCACGGTATGGGAACTACAAAATTTTCAACGCTTATCGAAAGAATTGTCATTAAAAATAATTTCCCGTGGCATTTTGAAACATCTTCGGCTTTCCCTTTCCAGATTGAAAAGATTGCATGATTACGAGCACTTAGTTTTAAATGAAATGACTCTAAGAGGCGGATAATTCTATGTTACGTTTATGTGTTCCACCACTACCGCCACCGTTACATCAACTGTTGTTATAGCTACTTTGAGCCTTTGCTGGTGTACAAAGAACGTAACGTAAGCACGCTATACAAACCCTAAAATGTAAAATGAGCAATTTTGTACAGTGGTGATGATGATAATTCCGATTTCATAGTGGTGGAAACAGTGGTTGAGGCTATTTTTGTCTTCGGGAACATTCTGCGCATTACTGTTCAGAGTCTATGATGGCCTAGAAAACCTCACTGTTATTATTTTTGGTAGTAGTAGTGGTGCAGACAATCACATGCATGATTGTGGTAGTGTTTTTGTTTTCCGTTAAGATTTCGCAGTCATCGTAGAGTAGCAAAACTGAGGACCATCACGAATTGGATCACCGGAAACGGCAACAATTAAGCCAATTTTGTATGCACTTTATGTACCTCATAGAGTAGAATAGAAAGACCCTCTGATTATGTCATCATTTCACGAATCTTTTTGTTCTCTCTGAGTCAACAATTGTTTCATCAAAAGCGTAATACCAAGTTTTCTTGCCGATGGTGCTTTGGATGAAACAATTATAATTATAAGGTAGGAGACGTGCAGTCCTTATTGTTTCGACGGTAATACACGATCGACGGATTTCATACGATAAAAATCGCTGTCTCTTTTAAATAAATATGAATTTAAAGGTGCTTCAACAGTGTTTTACCTCACCACAAGTGTAAAATGACAGTGGCACGTACTCACGGCCACGTTTTGTACTCACAATCTGCCATGATAAAGTCACGAAATCGTTTTCAAACACTTAGGCTCTCCTACCTAAATTAAGGCTGTATGAGAATGCCTTGTCACGTCCCGAAAGGTTCCCAAAAAAGGTAAATAAACTGTTGTGTGACATTAAAAAAACATGTCATTTTACTTAAAAATCTACCTGCACGCAGCAAATTTCCCTCGATATAAACCATACATGAAAGAATCTTGTTAGGTAATTATAGAATTCGTTTTGTATCTTGGCATATACTTGTTTTATATCGCTCTCAAAAAATTGAAACTAACTTTCTATATTGTTTCGTCTGTTACAAACCAATACTGCATTATTATGTGATCAAAGGTGACAGAGATAGACTTGTGTATGCTTTTACGGGTTCTAAAAACAGCTCTTATTCGTTGCACAGAAATATTCTAGACCAGCCATTGTTGTAGTTTGTTTTTCTATCCCTTTTTTAACTTGTTTCTCAGTTAATGTAGAAAGCGAGCTCTTTTCCTCTCCATCTGTATCATTACTACTTTATTGTTTCACTTCATGAGATATCGTGACATGAACTGTCATGCAATCATCTTTATCAAACATGCCATCCAGTCAACCACAATGTGATATGAGAATGACTGAGGAAAAAATAGAATATTAGCGGAACAATAAACTAATGCAGTAGGAAGCTAAAAAAATGGACGAAAAGCGGTAGTCTTGTATCACCCCGGTTCTTCAATCCGACAAAGTAAGAAAAAGTGTTTGATTTTTAGCTACGGAGTTGCGTTGATGGAGTATAGTACACCCGCTTCGTTTCCTTGTTTTTATGCTAGGATATTAAAGTTGCTTATCTAAACTTCATCAGTCTTTTACAATTGTGTTTAATGATTGACAACTGATGCCTTTGCATAATATGAAATATGAAATTTTTAAGCATGGGGTGACAGAGTCGGAATTTGTTTCCTTTTTCGGTCTCATAAAAACAAAATGGTAGAATTTTTAGTTCTGTTTTAACGGTGCTCGATGTCTGCTGACTATTCCTGTATACTATATAACTTATGTAAAGATAAACAAGAGAACTTATCATCAATCACCGAGCAAAGATAAACTAGTTGCTCAAGTTTTCATTTTTTGTATATTACTTTGTGAGTAGTACTAAACTCTTTAATTGCTTCTGGCCTAAGCATTAGACTTGGAACTTTATGCAAAAAGGAGGACCGAGCCAACTTATAACATGCAAGTTTAAGTAACGTTTGGCGGAGTTCGATATTATGAGGTGTAAAATTGTGGCGGAGGTGGATCTGTCTCTGTCTTTATCAGCCTAGGAGGAACCCAGACATATGGTGGCAAGAAAAACGAAATGAACAGACAACTTGAAAGACTTAGGCCACCGCCATCGCTCTCATCAAAACACAGTCGTTTAACGGAGTTTGAAATTGAATCTGCCACTTAATACAGGCGTTGAAGAGTTAACTAGCTCGTAGAAGGAAGCATTAAGTAGTCGAACACAACCAAATATGTCTCCAAGAATTCAGCCAAAAAGGGATGAGCGTGCATTGGATATGACATTTATATGATTGAGGTATGAATTTTTAATGTGACAACAACGTGAGTGGAATACTGAAGTGGGGACAAGGATGAACAAAAACTAGTTTCTAAACAAGAAAAAAAAAGAATGTTTTGGATGGTAGCTTTTCGTGTAATCAGCAATTAAAA
This sequence comes from Akabosia matsudoensis, assembly GCA_019593645.1. Taxonomy (NCBI): domain Eukaryota; kingdom Metazoa; phylum Arthropoda; class Collembola; order Entomobryomorpha; family Paronellidae; genus Akabosia; species Akabosia matsudoensis. The sequence continues at coordinate 7,980 of VICI01000586.1, forward strand.
ATAGTATCTGTACACGCATTCAGGACAGTTTGAATATTTAAATGGCCAAAAGGCTAAAATACTGTCTTGTTTGTAAGAATTCGATATTTTTGAAAGCACGGGCTGTTTCATACGATGCCCTGGCTCGCGTAGAACGGAAGTAGAAACAGTGCCTTTGTGTTTGTTCCTTGTTTTATTGCCTTTTGTCCAGAATTCACTTGGTAGTAATCAAGTCGTGCATACGATATCATCAATTTCACATAGAGTTGACTGTTTACTTCGTTGCGTTCATTTCCAAACCAAGACACAAATAACTTGGCTCCTAATGCACACGGAAAGAAGAATGGAAGAAAAACAATGTCGAATACCCCGACATGGAAACCAATTTCTTTTCTGTTTTTATGAGGAACGCTTCGAATAATAATATTTATTTCAATCTGCTAGGGGAGCTCACACTAGTCAGTGGGAGCTACAGAGTATTATTTAAATTGATGTATTCATGACGGATTGATGATGAGTCGAAAAACTGAACAACAATGAAAATGTGGAAATTAAATTGACATACTGCTGTGTGCGCATATATTGCATATGGGTACATACTGAAAGCAATACTACCGGTTTCACGAACGATATGTCTTCTATAAATTTACGTACTCTTTTCCAGCTGCGTGTTGTTTTCCTGAAAATCGACAAACTTAATGAAGACATTTTCTATCCTGACAAAGGAATGAATTTGTTGGTTAGAATAGAGACACAAATTTTGTGAAGCTGTTCATAGCGATTTTCCACTCATCTAAAATAAATTCATTAGTTCTCCTGTTGTTGACATTAGATTATCATTCAGGGAAAGTGGTCTAGATATTGTATTACACATATTTGAAAACGCTTCATCTCGCAATCAAAATGCTTGTCGAAATTTCTCTTGGTGTACCCTGCTATCGATCCGAGTCAAAAGTAGTGATGCTTCATTTTCAAATGATTGTGATATCCGGTGTGTCTTTGTTGAGACAACCAACAGGAAATATAAACTATGCACTAGGATTTCGCATCCTCCACACAGAAAAGTTTCACGTTTCTATATGTAATGGCAGAACAATCATTACAGCAAACTAGAGTATTCGCGTATATGTTTCTGTCGATGGTAAATTTGAGAACAGTACCGAGTACCAACAACAATCGAATATCATTGTATTTTCATGCGTGTAATGACGACTAGCCTACATTATCTCAGCAGGTGACCGTCATAAAACAGTCAGAGAGCCGAAAAACTTTTGCTTGAGTGGAACATTTGGTAACAAAAAATAAAACATATATAATTTAACTAAAATGCTGACTACATCAGAGTCGTAATTTCAAACACCGGAGCCGCGAATGTACTTTTTGAAAATAAACAGGAATGTTCAAATATGAAAATTTTGATTCGATATACCAGTGTATCGTGATTTTTTCGAGCACTCTTATAAAAGTGAACAGGTCTTTTCTGGCTACCGAGTATTAGTTGAATGTAAAACTGAAATAAGAAGCAACCGAGTATTTTCTAATCTACATACCACTAAAATGCCAGGACAATAGAGACATATAGCATAATGTTCGTGGTGTACTTAAAACTTAAAACAAACCCATATAAAGAATGAGAATTACGAAACAACAAGGAAAAGAAAGTATGAGAAAGTTGGCGAAAGAAAACAGAGAGGGAAACGCCCCATAGCTGCGATCCATAGAATGAAACCATGTAATACTGCAGGTATGTGCAAGTCTTGTTGGAGAAACGGCCAGTAATGATGAAACCATATATATAAAGTTTCATTATTATTATTATTATGATTATTTACTTGCTTATTATTCCAAACACAGTCAGAAAATGAGCATTTCAAAAGTATAACGAGCAGATAGTTTTAGATGTTCATCTATTACAATCTTGAGAAGGAAATTTCCGTATACCAAGCAAAGCTGAAGCAAGAATTGGTGGAAATTTTCTTTTGGGAAGCGGTTTGTTGTTTTGAAGTGAAATTGATCCTGGCCAAAGTCTACGCATGTAAGTGAGCATATGTACGTATTCAATATTGAAGGATGAAGTAGCGTAAAAGTTTTCAGTAAAGAACCATTTTCTTTCGTACGTACGCTTTGTTTTTTTACGTTGGAGTACTCGCAGTTTTGTCATGTCAGGAATTTGCATATGCCTCATTCTAATTCACCTGTTTTAATGATTTTGAAGGAATGAATCAACTGTATCCACCTATTCTCAACCTTTGTTTAAACATGTCTTTCATAGTAAATTTTAAAACTTTCACGTTCACGGTTGTTTGTTATATTTAGGGATAGTTGCGTTCTTAAAGATAACGAATGGCAAACAGAGCCACAGGAGTAAACAATATACAGCGATCCGCAAGACTTCGTATATATTGTCGCCTTTCGGCAAACCGGCATCAAGACTACGTGTCTTGGGAACAATTAGCGGGGGTGCAATCGTATCAAGTACCATATAATATATATCGATTTCGAGGGAATAAAAATGAATATGCAAGTTACTCAGGTACTTTTTTATGAACGATTACTAAACGTGTCCGAAATCCTACGTCAGTCATTCACACGACAAAAATTATATTTGCAAGTGCTTGTGTTCGCGTTAGTCGTTCGACAAAAATTAATATTCAGCATGCACTCGCCACTCACAGTTTTTTACAAACCCAACCGTAGAAATTAGCTAGGGTCTTTAAAAGGCTGCGTAAACGACCCATTTTCATCTTTGACGTTTCTCCTTCCAATAAAGAAAACATGCCTACATTGTACATGTTCAACTTGCTATGCAGCAAATTTACTACGGTTATCGTAATCATTAGTATTAGTTCTCGCTTGTGCACAACTGCTGCACACCGCAAATGTTATTTCACTCACAGAATCAAAAATCACTCGTAGCTACTTTGCATTAGCTTCGCTTATCGGTTTCCATATCGCTGTCGCTGCTACAGGTTTGACTTCATATATTCAAATCGTGCTTGTAATCATATCAACGCTTCTATTTGATAAAGAAACATTTACCAGGTATTATGTTTTTTTATTTGGAATTTGCTAAACAAACTCTACTACTGTGGTATCGCATGAAGAACATCTAAAGCCAACTTGTTACGTTTTTCCTACCCCGCCTTTTCTCCAGCTTTTTCCCTGACACAGGCGTTTCGTTTCGTGTTATCAAACAATATTCATTTCTTATTTAGTTAGGCCCGAAAGAAGTAAGTTTCTTCCTTGAAAAGAATATATAAGAAATAAGTGCATGACAAGTAGCACTTCAAGGTTTGTTCATGAGCTGCATATTTAGCACAACAAGTAGATGGGCAACACACGTTACATTCCAATTACAACCCACCACGGAAGCTTATTTTCATATCAAATTGTAAGGATATCTCGCATTCTATGTATTCGATATGTCAGTGTTAAATTTCCCCCATTATTTTCTAGCATTTTGACTTGATGATTGTATGGTCTGTCGCAGCTTGAGAGAATTTCATTTTAACCGGAGAAACACCTGCCTAAAATTTGAATTTCTCGCATGCATGTGTAGAAAGTTTTTAGTTTTTACCTGCCTATCTGTTTCTCTCTTAAATCAATTGGTAAAAGCAAGTTTGTGTTTACTCTACGCGTGTAAAAAGTGCAAAATGCAGTTTCCACTTGGTATTTTCGCTTAAAAAGTTGGAAAGTTACGAGTGCACGGCAGCGTAAAAATGAAATTGTAAGTCGGAGTGCTCAACACATTTTGCTGCTGTTTGTCCATGGGTGGGTTGGTTGTTTCGCATATTTTCGCTTAAAAAGTTGGAAAGTTACGAGTGCACGGCAGCGTAAAAATGAAATTGTAAGTCGGAGTGCTCAACACATTTTGCTGCTGTTTGTCCATGGATGGGTTGGTTGTTTCGCGTGAATTTAATTTTCCTTTTGGTATAAGTTGCTAGAGCAAAGATTGAGAGGAAACTGATTGCTATGGTTTTTCTATATGCCATACTTGAATGAAGAAAGACAAGCAAAATTACTTGAGAAAACTGTTTTTTGCCTTGTAGATAAATGCGCGCAATTTTCAAAGATACATCATCAGTTTGAATCATAATTTTGGAAGCACAAAACTTATACGAAACGAAGCTAATTTTCTGAACTCTGAACATAGGAAATAGGACCAAGCTATTTGCAAACAAATAATCAGAATTATTTTAATGTATTCATGAAAGGACAATCGATAATAAATCATATTCAGGAGATTCAGATCCATTATATGGCGCGTTGGGTAAAGTTTTGAGTTCATATTGAGATGAGAAGAATGTAAATCTAACTAAAAAAAAGTTCGGGTTGCGTGTCATAAATAACAATAAAACGTGGAAGACGTCATGCATACCTACAGGCTGAAAGATGCTAATGTTTGAAATTTCTAAGAGGATTGCTATACGTGTTTTTTTTGTTCGCCTGATATATATTGGTCATGTTTCTTCCTTCTCTTAACGACTCCTTGTGTCTTTAGCGTACGTGATACAGAACAAATCAGAGGAGAAAAATCAATTTTCGAATATTTTGAATACTCACATTCTGATGACATTTATTCATGTCATTTACTCGAATACTTTTTCTCGTGAGGTATGTTATCACTGGCAAAATACTGTATTCAATATTTTTGCTTGTAACATGAGAAGACAAATAATCATTAGTGTCAAAAAGGAGTAAGTCAACAAACAATCAATACATATTTGCATAAAATATTTGAAAGACGATATGTTTGTTTGGTTTCTGGCGATGCGTCTGCTGTCAGCTCAAAATTTTCGTGATGCTTCATTGCCATCCTCACAACGCAAGAACGCAACATAAATATCAATAACGAAATAAATATGATACCTCGTTTGAAAAATAAAATGTTACCATGAATATATTGCTGAGGACGATAAGGCAGCGATTACAGGCACAGGATAGTTATATGTCCGTGTAGTCACCGCAGCCTCGCTCATTAAGTACGCGTGTGTGCGTTCCACAAACATTTAGTAAGATGAACACTGGCACTATGTTATTACTCATACTACTGATATCTGAAACCTCCATTGTTTCTCAAAATGATGTGTTGGTGCGAGAGATTTACGAGAACGAAACTGGATTACATTATAATTTGATAGCTATATGTGTTCAAAAATTTTGACATGCGAACGTCACATTTCTAAAAGATAAATAGATTTACAGAAAACCATTTCGCTGAGTTATGTACGATTTCCATCATTAGTTGGCTATCATATTTTGCCATCACACAGCAATATTTACATGTCAAATTAAACAAAGAAACAAGACCGTTAAATGTCGGTTTACAGATACACATTATCTGTAGACGTTTAAAACATTTTCAAACTCTCCTTTATTAATTAATCCCCTAAATTGATCATCAAAAATTGTGCAGCGTCCTGTCTTGGGGCCCAATATTGCCATAATTCAAGGCGTTCAACATGATTCTGATCATAAATGTATAATTAATAGGCAGTTCATCCCTATAGCAATGATTATGAAATGCAGACCAACGATTTTTTGTCTTATTTTTTTCCACATCCAAACATAAGATACTCTTGCAACAACAACCACATCTCCATTTAAGGCACAAAGGTGATTGCGTTTGGAGGAAAATGGATCTTTTATGATGACGATGAAGGCAAATAAAGAGAATGTCGGTTGTTTAGTAAATAATGCACTTATTTGCTTCTATTAGGATTTATATTAAAGGGAGGGGAAACAATTAGTTGAAACTGAAACAACACAAGACAAATAAAGCCTTTATTCCAAATATGTGTTCTCGTTTACTACACAACAACTGTGAGATTGATCACAAAAACGGTGGTTACTCACGTATAATGAAACACAAGCTGGCGATTCAATGTAATAAACCACTTTCGTATAGAACGCGCTCAGAGAGCAAGCTACATACCTTTAATTAATAACTGTACGACTGGTTATCCGAAACTTGTGGTGGACTGATTGTACTAATGACCTCAATGATCTGTAAAGCATTAAAGTAATGTTGCTATCTCTCCCTGTCCTCTCTAAATGCATGATTCTCCTGACGATCTCACCAACTTCCGACCAACCAAACCATAAAACGATTCTCAAGCCCAAGCCAATCAACTTGTAGTTTTAATGATGCGATGAGTACGGAAAATGTGTAGGTATGTACTTCCAATAGCGTGTCTTTTCTTTCTCTATCTTTTTGCCATCACTCCCTGACTCTGCTGCTGCCACCGGCAAAGGAATTCCCTAATCACCACAATATATTCTTGATGCTAAAAAGAGGATCTTGTTTTAAATGGCCAGTAATCAACTTGATGACCTTGTTCGCACTCTGTACTCGTCTAATGCTCGCGCTCATCTTCCTTCCAGCATTTTTGCTGGGCGAGTAAGAACATGAAAATCAAGTACACAGGTTTCCTGCCCTCCGTTAAACTAAACGATGCAAGAACACATTTTTGTTTGAATAATTAAACTTGAAAGCCAGGGAAAATTTTAGAGCAAATCAATAGAACGTAATTATGAAAGGAAAGAAGGTTTATATATTTCATATAGATATTTGGCTCTATTAAGGGTTTCCATTTGGGTGTGTGTATTGAATGTACAACGAGAGCTTCTCAATGAAATTATGAAACAAGACATTCTCTTGACAGAGAGCAAAATTTGTAGCATCGACGCGTATCGAGTACCACTGAATTTCCTTTGAGCAATTAAACAAAATAAACGGATATGTGTACATTACGCAAATGTTGTTAAACACTGTTGTATTTTAGCCAGTTTTGCAGGACGATTTTGATGAGCTCCGCACGTTGGAAAATTGGGTGTGATCGATGAAAATGGAGCTGGCAGAAATACTATTGACGGGTAGCAATTTTCCATCGTCACTTACACTCATACAACGAAGTAGGAGAAGACCTCACATTCCATAACGAGACCAGATGTACATATGTTCTTTTGATATGTGATTTGATCCAAACTCTTACCTGCCAAAAAGAAAGAAAGAAAAATCTAGCATAAGTCAATTTGTTACTTACTTAAGTAGTCCTTATGCGTAAGCCAAAGCACGTTGTACACTTAACCCTAACACCGTTTCAGAATTCCTTTATAGTTGATTCGGAAGTACCAGGTTTTTAAACTTTATAATGACAACAAATTGGAATTACATATTTGAAAACCTAATAAATGTCTATACCATCAAGATGAAGTTATTTAGCTACCATCTCAATTCTTTAAATCGTAAATTATTTCTCGGAGTGTTTTAAGCAAGATATATTTGTGTGGTTAATGATGTATTTGGATCGATTTGCGAATTTTGCCGCTTTAGTCAACAAAAGTTTTTATCGTATCAGTTTTGTAATTCTTTAACCTCAGGATGAGTGCGTAACACCGTATTATTGGATGCACACATGATTCTGGAAATTAATTAAACTTTCAACATCATTACCTATTATTATGCAAAACTGAATATGAGGGTCAGTAAAACACACTAGGGGTTTATACAAAAATAAGCATGGACAAATACCATATGCGGTTACCAGTAGTTGCAAACCTCGCAAGTTTTAATATAAACCCCTGCAACACAATTCTTTGTTACAATGATACATCGAGGCCTATGACTACAGACATGCCCAGGAGAAAAGTTGATGGCCCATAAAAATATCAAAATAGAATGAATTCTTGCTAAAATCTCTGAAAATGTCCATTTTGATTCCACAACAAACCGATTCTGTGAGTATCCTATTCTTTTACAGAACTGTATCGTTGTGTATTATGCAAATGATTTTTGTCGTATTAGCATGTTTATCAGATATGCTCTGACAAACCTACGTGCACTTGCTCGACCTGCCAATTTATTATCTTCATAAATTCCATCCCCCACAAAATCTAATTTCAAAACAGCCTTCTCCTCCATATTACTTCATCGCCATTACTACTTGTTCAGTCATGTTTTGCTTTCCTTCTTACGCGGCTTACCAAAAACATGTAGATTTCAGATTTCCACAATGGACATGTATTTACTCTTTACTCTGATAGTTTATACTATGTTTACACAAAAAGAAATCTTAAACATCTTCGTCTTCCATTCCCTCTACGGCAGCGATGAATTCAGGGGTTTAATCTTTGCAAAGTATGCACGGAAAATATCCTGGTCATAAATAGTTTTAGAAGATAGAATTCGAACTTTTTCATTGTACGCAGCACAACATTAATTCCCTTTTCTACAAGTTGACAACATTACTTTCAACTTTTATGAGTGCAACGCTGTAAATATTCACCACGGAGCCGTTTTCATTGCTTATTAAATCTATGTACTACTTTAAGTACTTGTTGGAGTGGATGCAGTAATTGTAGGAATGGTGTCGGAGGGGAGTTAGGAGTAGCTTTACCCTATCTTAGTTGAATCTGCAACTTTACTTTTCAAATTTGTAGTGCACGCTACTTGTTTCATATACTATCTCAAGTCGGTAGTTGGCTATATGCACACATAGGGAGCCTTGCCATTAACTTTGTCATCTTCTCTCATAGGGATCAAAATTATTGTGTACTGCTTTAAAAGTTTTTACGCAATAGTAAAATGCATATCACTCCTGCTCCCAATCAATTACTGATCATGTGTGCACATATTTACCAAGTACACGAATATATTTATGAATTTACTTTTACACAGGAGAACTCACAGAATAGAATTAAGGAGCTTGTTAGGGAGAAGGCCTACTGTAGGGAAAACTGATAAGAAATTCCATCTCGTTCAAATGTGGTTTTATGACATAATGCTCATTAAGATATGTTAGAAACCTCTTTTTATAGTTTACAACCCACAATGCAACAAAATAAGGCTGAAAACATTTGTAAAAAATTTACGTACTGGAGTGAGTGCTCACGTAAAACAGTCAAAAACATGTCTTCCTTTGACAGTTTGAACACCTAGTTAGGAATCAACCAGGGTAGTTTGGCTATACTCAAACAGTCGTAAAGGAAAGGTAGTTGGACGGTAACCAAAAAGAAACATTTTTATTGCTGCTGTTCATTTTATCGTAAGTTATGAGTTATTGATGGAATCTGGAACCGACTGAATACATAAAACAACAGCAGCAAAGACGGATGCCTAATGTGTGGTGCCTAAGGAGAAAGGAACTTGAAGGTGCTGTCTTGTTGCTGCACTCACCTATTTGACTTTGGCACGCCGAGTTAAAAGAAATGCTACCTAATGCACTTAAGCTATGTGCCAATTACAGGCGACTAAGTTCTATTAAAAAGGAGGAGAAAGCTGTTTAGCATGCCTGGAATTGTGAACGGTACTGGTCGTATTTTATCTTTGCATATCAATAGTGTATTTCTAGTGAAATCTATTTCTAGTGCTCATTATGAGTTACAAATACGATAAGATAATGTCGCTATTAGAATTAAACTCGGAGACGAATTTTAGTGGGGTATAAATAGTCCATTGTCTTGCCCGCGAAGTTTTTAAACATCAAACGCAAGGAAGGAAAGTTGTATAGAGTTTAATGCTATAAAGCTTTGTGACTGATGTTTCATGAATGGTCCTAAATAAAATGTAGTTTTTATGAAGGTGTAAGTTACTTAAGCGAGAACAACAAAGTGAGTATAATATAAATATTTAAATAATCCTGACTTGGGAGAAAGGGGAACTATGTAATGCAATACTTTACGTGAGTTGCAATTGCTTAACTCTGCAATGGTATTCATGTTTTTAGCAAAATATATATTTAAACCTAGACCTGATATCGATAAAAGTTTTAGTTTATTATGTTCGTGCACACATGCACGGTAGTAGATTTTTAATGCATCATTAGAAGGGAGAGTAAGGCCACAAAACGTTTTTTTTAGTTCTCCATTACAAAGTCCGACCAGGTCAGGTACAGATTGATACAAAAAAAAACTTGTTGGGCACACTCTATAAAATAAGTTAGGAAAAAAAGAAAGGAAAGAAAATGTGAATCGTTGTTCATATCTCAGCTCACGTAGTGGTAAACAACTTAAGACTCCCGCAGGTATTCAACTTTTCCTGACGCGGCGGTGGTAGTCATTCTTTATTTTTTTGTGTGAGTACAATACGCTTTTGGATCATATCCTACTAATCCTATATTGCGCGAGTAGTCTATATGAGCAAGTTTGCACAAAGTAGCAGCAGTAGCATTCACGTGTTGTGGACTAAAAAAAGTGTTTTTGTCTTTCCACAAATGCAATATTCGTGTTCTTGTGTTTAGATGAGGAGTTCACCGGCCGGCGTGTGTTTGTACGGCCATTCTATAGCTACTACGTACTGAATTCCATACATTGCTTGGTTTATTTGTTATTGTACAGAAGAGGAGCTACAAACTTTTGTCTTCGTTGGTACATTCAATATACATTTCATGTAATTTCAGATGGATATATACATTAAGAAAACATGTTCATTTCACTTCATTCCAGTTTAGTTTACATTCTTGTGTTGGAACGATTCAACAATTAATTAGGTCCATGGAAGTTACATCGACCTATATCACTTACTAAGGTTAAACTTAAAATACGGTCGGCCAAGGATTCGGGCTCGGAGTATTTTACGGCTTACCATGCTCTAAGAGACATTATACAACAACAAATCAGCCGACAAGTTCAATTGAGAAAACTTTAGGATTGCAAACCACAGCAATATTTTCAAAGTTATGCATGCAACGAATAGATGCAGTCAATGAGAAATTCTTGTCGTTATTTGATCATACCACCTATAGGTACAAAATTATAGGAATTTTTTAAACTGTTGTCTGTTGTTACAATTAATTTTTGAACAGGTTTGCTTTTGCATCTTTCCTTTATAAGGATCATTCAACCAGAAAAGCCAGTATTACTGTGGATTGCATTCGTATAATTTCCTCAGGTGCAGTTGTCCACTGATCGTTGCATTGTTTCACTATGGATAAAAGAACCATTTTCATTTAAAATTTCCCGACCTTGAATACTTGGACAAATTCATAATTTTGCTACATAATGATCAATCTACCACCTGGTGGGACTCTCTATGTCCAATCTTTCATCAACGACGTAATTTACCGATATATATTTAAGAACATTTCAATTTTTTCTGGTTTTAGAGCATAGAATTGCGATTAGAAGTCATAATGACAGCAATAAGTAACTGTTACCTTTAAAAAACGCTGGAACGCTAGAATTAAGCATTGCGTAAGGATACCTTTGGATATCTGACAAAAGCTATAAAGGTTGTGTTGTAATATCTTAATGTTTGACCCCCTGTCGGACCTCGGGGGGATGACTTGGGGATCTAAGCTTTTGGTACTTTTAATACTCATCATCTTAATATCTTAATATTAATAATAAAATCATACCACCAAAAATTAACCCCCTTGCTGTATTTAAAAAAATTCGGCACCTGCAGGAACCTGTGAAGGGCAGGTCAATAAAGCCCAAAAAGTTCATATGTTCATCCTAGGATCTAAACTATTATGACCCCAAAAAGTTTCAGCCTGGTCGGAATAAGGTTTAAGAATAGAGATACAAACAGGTTAGTAGCTCTATTCGTGTAGGCTACATACTTTACAAGGAGTCCCGGAACCACATGGAGAGGTAACGAAACAAGATACCGTCGACGATCTTACAAAGCTATTGCTCTGCAACGTACAAAATCGTGGTATACCTTCGTTTCAATGCCATAATATGACGGTGCACTTCAAAATTTTGAATTTCGGAAAACAAAAAAGGTTTTTTAATTTGGTCATGCCATGTCATCTTATTACTATGCATTAATACTCTGAAACTTTATGAGGATGCTTTTGTACACTCATTAAAATCAAGAACTACATAGTAGCAAAACGATAGATAACATAAGGGTAGAGTTTTATAAAAAAAAACAAAATTTTAAACCGGAGCGTTCTTGATGCAACCACACGAAGACGAAGAAGAAACCCTGCAGTGCAGATCATCAAAAGGATCATTCGTGTCAAAAATCCGTGTGAAATCTAAATTTTACTCTTCCTCTTCAACATGTTCACCTAACTCGTAAAATTATTTACGTAAGAATACCCGAGAGAGTAGCATTTTACTAATCGTCACAAGTCTGGCCACTCTAAGCAATTCTTTATATGTAAAAAAACCAACTTTTTCTCTTCCTAATCCTTGCTTCCTTTAAGGAAAAAAAAACTAAGGAAAAAATCGTGATAGTAATAAATCCAAAGAAGAGTTTTGATGGGGAGATGATACATTCTAAACAATATACCATATTTCATGTGAGTCATGTAAGTCATGTTTAGAGAGATATCATTAAAACAGTAGTCACTTCGGCAACTTGTTTCTGTCAGGTGTTATATTAGTCAAATCCACAGTAGTTTTCATATTGGTATTATGTTGCAACCCCATTGTCCGTAGATATTAGAATGGGGAGGGGAAATTGAGATTGTATGAACATTGTCTTAAAGAGAATAAAAATTATGTCTTTAATATGATTAAAGCTGGTCTACCAATGTACCAATGAAAATTTTCCTGTCACGACTTTCCTGAAAACATCGTATGAACTTCTTTGGAAGCGGTCAAGAAAACGACTCAATTAAACAAGTTAGAAAAGCAGTATGGATTTTATTCAATAGAAAAACTAAAAAAGAGGCATAATTGGTGAACAAGTTGTTTGCAATTTTATACTTGATTACACATTTTTACGAGACAATTTTGTTTTAAAGAGCGAGACATTAAAAATGCAGTTTGTAAATTCCTTTCCAATACGGTGCCTTTAGTTGGTACCTCACTACTCTGACTCGGAGTGAAATTTCAAATTTGCATCCCGACTGTGTCGTTGTTTAAAGACTGGCAGTCTTAAAAGACCCGGCATTCTGTGGGATTTACACGGTAAGCTAGTTTATAGTATGCTTGCTTGAGTTCTTGTTGTACAAAGTACCAAATTTTGGTCCATCATGATATGAGATTGACCTCTGCAAAATATGTAAATTCTCTTCTTGAAAGTAGCCGTTTTCGGGCAAGGTGTAAAGTATAAAGTGTAAACAAACATTCTGGAATTGCCAAATCGCTTGCACTTTCCGAAACAAGAAATCTAGTTAAAAAATGTGTCTGAATTTCTAATTTTTCCTATGTTTTCCTGTATTTTGGCTTTCGAAAGTTTCCCAAAAAACCTGGAATTGACAACTTTTTTTGTAGGAAATGTGTAGAACTTTTATTGTTTTCCGGACTTTACCACATATTGACATCGTTTGATGTAAAAATATGCCCTGCTGCTGTAGTCAAGTCAAGCATGATCTTTTATCTTTTGAATCTTGTGGATAGCTAAGCAGATCACACTAGTAAATACCTGCTTAAATCTCATGCTTGTATTTACGTGTAAGCATTCTTAGTATGCATTCATCAATTGATGACAGAGATGCTTCACTTTTATCTTTATGTCGGCTAATTTTATCATCCAAAAACACATTTGTTTTAAAATATGTATGTTCTTATGTGATCGCTGTATGTTTCGTGATTTTCAGAGTTGCATTTACTCTCAAGAGCCTCATTGCCGTTGTAGACCTAATCGCCAAGCGTAAGCGAAATTGATGGGGTTTACTCCCAATCCTCTTCCTCTCTCTATTTTCTTTGCACCTAGATAATTTATTTTGAGGGAGTACCTTTGTTACGATAGAAAGTAGCATTGTGAATTCTTTACCTACGCCATTTGAGGTGCATGATTTCAAGTAAGCGTGTATGTATGTATGTCACTAACATTGTCACGACTTTAAAAACACAAATTTGTTTTGCTCATCATTGTTCCTTTTATTATTACTGTTATTACTAGTCTGGAGGAAATTGTACCTTGATTGCTGGCAGTACAAAATTGCTGCTTTGCTTTTGAGTATGATTATGTTGATTTTCAACTTTTTCACGTAATATTTTGTGGTGTATGAGAATTCATGACGAGGGGAAATCGTTCCGCCATACATACAACATACATTCAAGCAAAGGACTGATAAAAATAACTCCAAAATTGTTCATAAAACTTTGTATTACAACATATTTTGGGATGATCTTTGGAGAACGCGAAAAAAAATCAAATGTAATGTATGTAGCATGGAAAACGATCAATTAACTCTTGATTTTATAAATGTTCGTTTAAATCGGAGGAACCAGAGAAAGAATTTTTTAATGCATTGTCCGATACTTTGTCTGTTTCGCAGATTTGCTTTCCCTAGAAACAAATAGTTGCCATGTAATTTAAAGTGGCCTTTTCCGAAACTTAAGCAATGACGATTAAAGGAGCATTATAATTTCAAAGCATCACCTAGATAGCCGGTATCGTTGCAAAACGTATTGCAATCGTAAGACATCTTTCGCTATGTGGGTGCCACCCAAGTGCAAAATAGCCTAATGAGATTCCCTTCAGTATATTTCAGCGGAGCTTGCTTAAACATTTCACAAAACGCGAGTACTCCTTTTATGGCCAGATCTTAAATGTGACCGGTCATTAGCTTGGTAGGGCACAAAGCGTCCTGTGATAAAAGTGCTTGCAGCCATGTGTGTGCCGCTTTGTCCGCAGGGCGCTTTTGGCCGCTGGACGGTTATAACCTATAGCCATCTAAAAACTTGTTAGAAATATACGTAGTTGAGTAGGATACATACCTTATATTATAGACTCGTCAGAATATTGAATCGTTGGAAACAAATGTTTTACGTAAAAATGACGGACAAGAGATAGATGTATGTTTTGAATTATTACAACTGTTCTGAAACTACTTGGGAGAGTAAGTGTGATGGTTTTCCTCTTAGTTTAGACAGACGTCTTTATCTTCATCGCCGACTTTTACTTTTCCTGGACGTGAAAGTTGAATGCGGATTCTTTTTCACTTCTCATCAGTTCACAACTCAACTCTAATCAGTAGCATGGATGGTATTCATGTGGATAGTGGATAAATTTTGGCAAGAAAAGTTATTCATGAAACAGACCAAAGTTGAACAGACATACCGGTATATCAATTATTGCTATCTTCTTGTTGTTTACGCTGCCAATCGAAAGGTTAAAATTACTAGTACCATTATAAAGTTTAATTTGTAATACCTCGCCTCCTCCTGTAACGTAGACTTGATACTGTGCAGGCAGGCAGGGCCAGGGACATGTGTATATTGCAAGAACTTCAAAACGAAGACAGATAAATTGAGCGATGGAAGAGGAACATTATACTTGAAATCAAGCAACTATTCCTTACGACCAGGTTTACCTCGATTAGCGAAATGTATTGCCATTGTAAACTGTTTTGACACTTTACCAATAGAGAAGTCAACGATAAACCGACATTAGCCGCATGTGCACCGGAAACGACAACAACAAGTCATATCATCCTATGCCGTCACGAATGGCTCTAGAAAAGTAATAACCGATTTCATGACAGGTTAAATGTAAAACTATGGTAAGAGGCTATTTAATTTAACACTGCTCTTCATGCATGTATGGGAATTCGTTACAATACATCTTCTTCCTTCAGTTTATTGGCAAACTGGAAACGGAAAATGTGTTTCAAAGCTGACATGACTACTTATTATGTCAGAAGTACACAAAGATCTGGTCAATCGACACGTTAACCTATGACTACATGATTGATAACATAATGAGACTTATGCAATAGCATTGGTTTGAAAAATATATAAATGTAATCTTAAGGCTACTAAAATTTTCTAAATTGCAAGAAAAAACACGCTCCGATGTTTTTAGAAGGACAAAAATTATATACCTACTTAACATGGCTTGTGGCGATACAGGAAAATGGTGCTCGAAAATATGACATATGACGGGGCTTAAGGATAATCCATGCATTACTATTCTGACTCTGACATTATACCGTGTGCACAACTTTTGTTATTGATGTTTTCGGTAGCGTAGCGATTTTCGTCTGTCCGTCCGTCCGACCGAAACGATTATGCATAGTTATCAGGAAAGGTCGTTCTGTTTTAGTAACTTAGTTTTCTATTGGGAAGATGTTTTGTGATGCAGAAGTAGCTTTTCTCTATAATACGTCCTGTTTAGGATGACAACGTTGTTTTTCGCGATGTTTGACATATTTTGATAGTTCAATTTTGTTTTGCGAAAAGATGGCTCTGCTTTCCAAATCCTGCTACGTATTACTGTTTAGTTAATGCGTTTTGCATCTCCGATGTACTTGTCCCTTAGGGCATGTTCTTGCATTCCATTATTAAGGTGGGTTGGATACCGGAGTGCTACACAATCTTGTCCTTTCTAAACGTATTTTCTTGCATAACAACTACCACTCGTCAGCTCACGTCCGGTTTTTGTTTTTCCTGGTTGTTTTTGCAATTATTAAGGTGTGTTGGATACCGGAGTGCTACACAATCTTGTCCTTTCTAAACGTATTTTCTTGCATAACAACTACCACTCGTCAGCTCACGTCCGGTTTTTGTTTTTCCTGGTTGTTTTTGCATTATGAATGTATTTATTGCATGACTTCACCTGCACCTTGCTTCATTGAAGATTTAAAAGTGACATTATGTAAGTCTACCTCTGTTAGATTGTTTTCTCTCTAACTGGAACTTATAATTCTCTATTAGCTTCTGCTCGCAACCATGTTCGAGATTTTATGTCTCGTTAATCTATCTATTACATCGGTTTGCTCTCTTTTGTCTTTTCAAACTTTAGTGTATGCTTCGTAAATGGGGTTCTTGCTCACAAATTTATTAGGAGAACGTTTAGAAATAACGCTATCGCTATTACCTAAAAATGGAAGGTTAAATCAACAATTGGCAACTTTGCGATATAATCTACATAGTTTTACAAAGTACAAAAAGGTAGGGAAAAGCTATCATTATAAACAAGTACCCTTGAGACATTAGACGTTGGAATATATATCCTAACGAACACTTATTTTAACCAATGGATGAGTAACAGTATTATTAATACTCCTAGAATCTCTTGTCTCCTAATTAGTTCATCATAACCACAATGTCGTTTTCGTACGCGTACACAAGAATCCTCTCAGAGCTTCGCCCTCTAGTACGAAATCTTGATTTATCCAACTAAATTATCACGAACCTCTGATCTGTATGTTCCATGGTCACAGCACTCTCGATTCTCGATGGTCAAGCACATCGTTGTGCTAGATTTTTTAAAGATTCTCACAAGATCTCCACAAAGAATCCAAACTTTTTGAATAAAAAGTTTCCCGTCTGCCGCTGTAGTTGTTTGGCTTCCCTAAATAAACTGAATCCTTATTTTGATCAACACTAATCGAATCCTGTAAGAGGATAGCTGATACTAAGCCGAAAACATAAAAGAAGAATTGAGAACTAACTTTTTCTCCCATCTTTTAATCTTCACGACAGGCAAGAATGAGTAACTTGCTTTGATACTGTACATAATAACCTAAAGCCAGGGCAAAAAAAATTACCACTAACAAACATGTCTTTTCCTTTTTAGTCGGAGCTGTGGTATTCGTACCTCAAACTTTTCTTATCAAAACCATAGTGACCACTGGGATGTAGAATTGTGGAAACAGTAGTACCATGACAGTTCTCAAAGAGAGAGAGAAAGGAAAAAAAATGAAAAAGTTATCCCGACTAGAATAGAATGCGCCCCTTTTACCGTGTTATTTAACAAATTCATGTGTGCCATACAGAGAGTATATATTATTTGACTTGATGTCACCCCGCTACTTGAAGTGCTACAAGTACAACTTTTTCCCTTTCTTTCTTCCGTAGGAAATTGCCATTTTATATTAGTTCCTTTTCGGGTATGTTCTACGAACAAACAACTTTTTTTGTGTTAGTTTTTCTACAACATCAAGTACAAAGTACTATCATTGACGAGGGCTTGATCAGTGCATGGTTGTGCAATGGAAGGAGCTATACCTGCTTACTACATAGTTCGCCTATTCTTTTATACTTTTTCAGCTTCCCAGAATGACTTCGTCTACTCTTTCCTTTCCTGATGGTAAGAAACTCTTTCATGATTATTACAGAACTATGCCGGCAGAAATCGTTAAGTTCAAGCAATACTGCGGCGATGTCGATAGAGTAAGAAGAAGACGTACACTTTATAACCTTAATATCCATCGCAGCTGTTCTTATTAATAATAGTATTTTTCCACCGGCACGAAAACACACAAGAAAACGTATCAAAACCCGAAGAAAGTATGATGTACCAAGGCAACATTTCATTTCGAAACGAAAAAAAACTGAGAGCTGCTTCCTTTTCGTGGCTAAGTTCAACTCTAATATATCCTCTTGTGTGTAACTTTTCCGTGTTAAAGTAGTACAATAACAGCAGAAAAAAAAAAACGTTCGAACGAGGGAACCTTTACACACATTCTTTTCTTCACTTGTTCTTCGTAACTTTTTTCATCCCATTATAGTGTTGTGAGAACTGGAACTTTTACTTGGTTTACCATACATGCAGATAAACACTTCTACACATTCTTACTAACCGAAAATAAACGTACACCATTGGTTAGGTATTCTTTTGAGCTTGTTGGATATGAAAACTACTTTTCGCTTTGAGATATATTTTGTTAAGCCTTTTTCGCACTGATAAGATACATCACACGACCTAATGCATGCTTATAGATCTAAAGCTATTATCTTGAGAAAGCAAGACGATCTTGTAAACCTTTATCGGTTTCTATTCGGTGGTAGCGTTACTACAATTTTTCAATCAATATAAATGTACATAAGTACAATTAAAGCAGAATTCCAACGTGAAGTTACAACTATCGCATATAAACATAGCTGTAATAAGACACAGCAGGGCATCTGTGATCTCCCTCATAACGTAATAAAACTTTCAAAAGAATTGAAAATTTCCAGTAGAGCCTCATTCCTAGAAGCTAAGTATTCAAGCAGACAGTGAATAAGGCAGCTAGTCCTATGGTGGCATATTCCTGGAACATCCGTTCTCTCATTTTCATACGATATTTAAGGAAATGCGTTCCTTGCCTGTGCTCTATAGAAAGTCAAATGAGCATTTATTACACGATTTCCTTTTTACGATTTCCATCCAAATCACCTGCCACTGTCGAGCTAACTATATTACCAAGTCAACTAGCATGGAGTAGAAAAGCCGAAAAATAAAAAGTCTAACTTAAAGAAAAACATGGGAGGCAAAAGGAAGTCATGGTCGGTTAATTTTTGAGGAGGCACGAAGATGAACTACCTCCAAGATGATGTCACAGTGCGACAATATATTCAAGCTCATGATGTAATGTAAAATAAAAGTGTCTTGACTTTGCACATTTCTTCATGTTTACTTCAGAATGTATAGTATTATTCGTTACGTAATATTTTTCCTTTTTCTTTAACAGAAAAGTGCACTGCAATAAGTCAGCAAATTGGTTAAATCTTTCTCTTCTCACCATTTTCACTTTATCTTAACATTAACACATAACAGTACGATAAAAAATGCCCTGTGTAGTTATTTTTCTTTCATTTTATGCTTATTATCATTATATACATAGATGACTCAAGACCAGTCTGGGAACATGGCGCAAGGAGTAGGACGACAATATGACACTGTTTCACTGAACATAAAATATACTTACCTAATCACGCGTTTTTGTACAATATATAGCGATAAAGGAGTACTGAAGTACCATCTTACAAGTAGACGTTTCCCTCCCCAACCATCGCAGTGAGTCTGTTCACTTTGATAACACTTGTGTTTAAGCAAGCATCAGTACTATTCACCACCTCTACATTTATAAATATTTTAGAATGGGAGATGATGGCGACATCGAGGTGACGGAGGGAGCAAGGTTGGAAGCGTGAATAGGATTCAGCAACGAATAGAAATACTGTGTATGGAGCTATTAAGTACCATATAGTCAAAGCAGCAGCATTGCGACGGAAGTGAACTCACTATATTACCATTTGAATAAATGCAATCGAGTAGATGGGAGACTTTTGCTGAGTTTTGATTTTCTTAGTAAAATTCAGCCTATTTGACTCCGATCTCAATGTCCCATGGACGAGAGCGAAAGCATAGAGATTTTTAAAACCCATTAGCTGGTAAATGAATGAGCAAGAGAAAATAGAGAGTTGTATGCCCAATTGGTGCTGATATTACTACTACTGAACTGATAATAATGATGATTCTGTGAATGAAAGGAAGAGTTGATGGCCGTGCTTTTTTCACTTTCCCTGTCCTTCAGTACGAACACTTTCGGAGAACGAATATCAGTCTGATTCACGTACAAAATTGATGCGTTTGTTTGTCAGTTTACTCCGTTGTCGTTGGCACATTATCAAGAAAGAAAAAGTAAGAGCTCCACGGTACAACGCGGTCAAGTTGTTAGGTGTTTCTTTCATATTAAGTATGGTAGTAAATGTGACTTTCGTTTCCCTTATCAACCATTTTGATATTTTACAAAAATGAAATGAGTCGTAGTGAGCCCAGTCCGCATTGCTGCTTAATGAATACAGTACAATAAAATGTTTTAGAGTTGATAGAATATAACACTCCCAGAGGAAGTTATCTTTGACTTCCGGTTTGAAAGTATCTATTTGGCTATTCTGAGAGAGCGGTAAGAAATAAGCATGCATATTTAGTTGAAGTTTTCTCCATGTCCGCAGGACAGGAGAAATATCATTGGGAATTTATTTTTAAATCTGGTGACGCGCTTACTGATTACATTTTCATAATATTTAAAGAATAATTTTCTCCTGTAATTACCTAGTGCAGTTTTCTTGCAACTATAAATCTATAACTATTAACCGTCAGTCCAATTATAAAAAACGCTGGTTTTGACTCAACAATCAGCTGTGTAGCGCCCCTCTTTGTATCTACTGACAACGCTCCGACAACTATAAAATATGCCCACAAAGAGATATTTTGGCAGAATGAAACATCTCAGAAAATAAATGAGCCACGACACATGTTCGCATCGAGAAATTCATAGAAACATACCAGCAAGCTATTCATCTGTGGTTAAAAGAAATTCACCCCGAAACTAATATCTCCTCACGTCAACAAACTCTGAGAATATATCGCATGTGTGCTGTGTGTGCCATTTATGCCCACATTGCTCACAAACACCTTCTCTTGCGGTTCATTCCTTCATCTTTTCATGAACGAATCGTTAACTGCTTTTTCGTCTCTCTTGCAGAAAGATGTTACAAAAGCAGAACAAGCCGGGTTACCATGAAGCGAGTGAGTACGTAGGAAATTATTACTTCACATACGGCACATTTAGATACTAAGCTATTAAGCTATAATTCTACTATACATATTTAATGTAAAGTGTTAAGATGATGTGATGACGATTATAGTAAAGCATGGAAATAAAAATATATCGGGTTAGAGCTCTCGAGTAGCTTCCAACTTCACGGGTTACCTACTTCTTTACTACTTTTTACTGCTATCATTATCATTATTGCCAAACTTCTGTTCATCTTCGTTCCTTTCTTTTTACTCGCATCCTTCACTCACTACAAGCTAAAATTGGGTAGCACCATATATTTACATTGAAATTGTTGCAAGAAAATTTAGAGAAATTTTTAGGAATTTTGCTATTACCCACTCACAGAGAATCGTTACCACAGCGATACACTTCTACTAAGGTGCTCCTAAGATGATATTTTTTTGTTGCGAATGTTGCGATCGATGTAAGGAAAAAACTAGAAGTAAGTTAAATTCATACACTTGATTTTTTATGATGAGACCTTGAGAAAGAATAGTCAATGGAGATACAGACCTAATGTAAACTATGCAAGTTTATTTAGGAAAGATAGCTGTATTGTTGCCATTTGTAGATAAACCGTAGCTGCAGCTTATGATCCTGTCAACCCGCATATACAGTTCAAACTATTTAGTAGTGAACGGAAACAATTTCATTTTTCTCCAAACAACGACGGCTTCGCATTTCGTTAAAGAATAACACCAAACTTTCTATATGTGATTTTCACAGGTGTTTTTAACAATTGGAGCTTGCTTTCTTTCCTTTGATTGGTCATGTCATGATTTTCCAGCACGGTATTAGTTGGTACGTTAAAGTTTTGGAATCAGAGTAAGGAGGAAGGTCCAGGAGTGTTTGGCAGAAATCGTTTTATTTCCCATCGTTTCGACTTGCCAATTTGTTTTGATTTGACTTCTTCTCCTGAGCATAAATCTTCATCGCAAAGAATACGACCTGTTCAAAATTTTAGAAGGGTCCAGATTCACAAGGTTTCGTAATTAATTACTCATCTCCCAAACTATTGAACACAATTGGCCAGGTTTGAAAGCTAGTACTGTCTCTGGTATGAGTAAAAGTGACGAATTCTAGGGCTGTCGGGAAAGCGTAAAGCGACAGAGTAAAATACGAATGCAGTTTTAGTAAAGAAAGTACTGTTTATTTTCTGGTAAGACCAGGTGCCCATTTCTTGTTTGTTTAGGAAAAGTCGGAAAAAAATTATTTCGTGCGAAGTTAGACAGAAAAGGACAGCCATGAAGAAATGTAAACACATCAAAGTTTATACACTACGCAGTTACGCACATTCGTATTACCCGAACGGTTAATCATTATAATCGTCATTGGTAGAAAAGTAAATACCATTTTCTTTAAAAATGCATCGCAGCTTTCAGCTTATGAGATGAATGATGCATGCTATCGCGCGTTATCATAATTCACGCCTTTCCTTACTTTCCATATTCATAAACTTCTCTTGAATGGGTCATTGATGACAGATCTGAAAAATCCATCACATTCAATCAGCCATGAATTCAGTCAATATTGTACATTTGCCGAAATATATACATATGTGTAATATGGAGGATAAAATAATAGACGTAAATGAATATGAACCTCGGTATATCCCAAGGTCAAGAATGAATAGTATCACAGCGGTAGAAATAGATATAGTGCTACTCGCACTCAAGTATCTCACATAAAAATCATTCTTTTTACATGTTTGTGAGAGGAATGTTAATGTGTTAGCAAGGATATCTTCGTTTCCTGGCGGTGCCTATAAAGGTTACCAGTCATTCGGTTTCTATGCTTTAGCTTTAGTAATAGCATTATTCCAAACAAAAACTTTGAAGTCTCTGAGAAAACTGCCTAATATGCTTATATTCCGGTAAATTACTTCCATTTCCATTGATAATCACTGAATATTTTTTATAGCGTTCAGGATATTGAATTCCCGATTCTCACGATTTGTAATTATCTGTTTGATGGATTAGGAATGACATTTTCATACCTTCTAGCAACTTTCATGACAACAAAATTTACACTTTATTCTCTTGGCCTTCACCAATTGTCAATGCGAAAAAAATGCTATGAATGAAGGAACAAAACTCATACTCAATACTTATTTATAAAGAAGGGAGCAAGTAATCAGCCAAATATTTAGAATCCAATATCATCAGACAATTGTCAACAAAGAAATGAGCTGGTAATTGCTGGCTCTTCAATGGCATAATTTACCAGCTATTTACACAAGAATGTTATGAAACAAAACTCGAAACATTTTTAATATTCATTACTTTGTGAATGGAAATGGACTATAATTTTGGCTATAACTTTTCATGTGACTATTTTTTTGAGCTTATAGCAACTTATCCTCAGCAGAGAAACGAGGCAGCTTTCACCAACATTCCCTGAATATCAATATGAGTCAGCAACGATTATATATGTACTATGCCAATATGGAATAAATATATTAGGTACATATATTCTATGCTGCTATTCTCATGCGCGAGTTAACGTGGACAGTTTTCTGGCTTTGTATTGAGGGTTTGAGATTGAGATTATGTAGCCATATAACAATAAGCTCAAAAACATACGTTTATACATGTGAACATCTTGTTAGATATGCTGTTTTCCGACTATTTCATCTTACCGATTTACGATTTTAGTGTTTTTTTACATCAAGGTGTTCAGATGAAAATAACTAATAAATCGAGGTGGAGAGGACAATAGTTTATTATACGGACATGCCTAGAGATTTTATTATGTCGTTTCTTACGAATAACTTAGTATTTTCTCTCAAAGTATTGAAAAAAAATTCTACGCGGATCAGATGAAGTGTGCTGTTCGCTGAAATAGTTTTGCTGGAAAATAAAGTCACGGAATAACAGCAAAAAGGACATCTACTACCTGTTAGAGAGTGTATGCATTTATAGGTACTCAACTTACTATTGCTGACTATCTGGGCCATGCACGAAGAAAATAATGCACTAAGTAACTACAACTAGGTATGTTTATTTCGTTGTTTTCAGGGCTTAACCATGCATAACTATTTCTCCTCATTACATACTACACACTTATTGGGCTGTCCATTTCGCTCGGAAAAATGGGTTTTTTGCGTGCTCTCCGAATGGAAGAAGACTGGAAGAAGCATTTTGAAGGCAAAGTGGTAGCAACAATTTTCATGTTTCTTGAATGATAATCATGCTAATGCGCCAAGCGGAAATGTGGGCTACATTTTTGGAGGGTTTTTAAGTTCATTACAAGAATTCTTTAGGTAACGGGAAATACACATGCATGAGCGGAGGATTTCTGGGTGACTCTCATCTAGAATAAGGCAAAGTTGCTTACCAGCAGTCCCGATGGAAGATCAAAGTGGAAACGTAGTGTTTTATGATTAATAATAATGACTTAAAACAAAGAAACACAAAAAAAACAGTAGAGAAGAAGTGTGTACCTAAGAGGGCACACTTTTAATGTCAGAATTTGAAGTTAGCAGACGAAAAATTTCATAGGATGACCATGGGAACATGGAAAAGCCTCTCTCATTTAACGGGGAAATGTGAGAAAATACCAAGGTTAAGTACGAATTGGAAGTTATTAGAAGGACAAATTTTCCCTATGGTTATGGGTAACCTGTAACTACATTGTTACTTTGTTAGTTACATTGTTTTTTAGTTACATTGTTGCTAAAACAGTTCCTTTAGTTCGACTTATGTTCCCATGTCATTCCAATATACAGTTTGCTGGCAACCTTATTTTGTACACTGTATAGCGACACTGACCGCTTATTTTCGGAGCTTAAGTCTGCAGACAGCTTGACTCCTTTATCTTCGTGTCCAGTTTTAGTATGCTTTTCCTGCTAACACTATCGTTTACTGCAGCAGTTCAAAGACAATACCTGTCGAAATATTTTCATTGCTTCTTTCAGGTCAAATGACTGTTATGTGATATATTAACTCTCCCCAACTTGTTACCGGTGGTAGTAAATTTTGTTGTGTTGACGTGGCTCAGCAGAGACAGACTAAATGTAAAGCAGAAAATATTTACGTCCTCAGGGCTCTTACCTGCAACCAAGAAAAGAAAAGAATTAGAAATGCTCAATTCGGACGAGATTTGCATACACTTTTACTTCCTTGTTTTCATTATATTAAAGCACTGGCGGGATGTGAATTGTGTAAGGTTGTAGAAGTATATGTTTCGTATATGCATAGTATTTTAGATAAGAGACCTAGGATGCTTGGTTTTTCCATGATTTAACCACTTTACTGCATTATATTTTAATTGCGGACATGTATTATGCATGCAAGTAGATTATTTATGCACATGCCAAGCACACATGTTCCAGACCACGTTAATGGTCTGAGAGGAAACTGGATCGATGAAAAGTTAGTTGGTGAAGGTAACGGGAAATCTTGTAACGAAATAGTATTTTACTTACAACACGAGGCTTCGTTGCGTACCCAATTCAATGTGTATCGAGTTTCCAATATTATCACAATGAACTTTCTCTTCGTTATCCCTAAAGTTTCGACTTTATTCCCTCCGTTTGACTTAAGTTTCCGTTCACTAATAAGCTTTTCAGGCAATTTGGTATCAAATGATCAAGCCATCCAAAATCCCAAAACAAGTTACAGAGGAAACATCACAAAAAACAACTACTAATGTTCAAGTTGTGTGTTAAGAGAAAAATTTGATTCGCGAGCATTCTAATACCTCCCATATTCGGACGTAATTAATTTTTTTGGAAACATCTTGATAAATCCTTCATTTATAAAATGAAGGCTTTAATGGAACATTTCCACTAAATATGAAAACCTGGACACCACCTTTTCCTCAGTGGGATGGAAAAGACATTTCTCCTCGGGAAAATGGGAAAAACTACTTTCCCCGGTTTTTTTTCAATCCGCCTTTCATTTAGGTTATTAGATTTCACATGACTTTAAATTAAATAATTCGGTACCATTACTTATCCAAGCAACGAAGCAAATACTTGCTGAGTTTTTCATAATAGGGTTCACTTTTTTTCAAACTGTGCCTAGCATACAGTAACATGTATTTCATGTTTAATTGTTTGTTAATACAATACTTCACGGGAATTTGAAATTTGTATTTATCGGTAAATACCGACACATTCCAATACCAACATTCCTATCTCATATTTACTTTGAGACAAAAAAGTCAGTAAGCATAATATACATGTACATAATTCAAAAAAGATTCGTGCAAGTACGTGAATATAAAAGATGTTCGTACATATTACGTGTGATTATACAAAATATTTATTTTTAGCCGTTTGTCGTTTACATTTGATTATTCCTTCCTACCGTGCTTGTTTCGTTGGCTCAAGAGAAAAAAGAGAAAAGGATAGGGTTTGAAAGAATAATACGATAAGGTACTTCGACGAGTGATTTCCTAGCATATTTGAATGACCCATGCGCATAACCGTGAAGTGTTCATTTTTGTACCGATTATT